>JUDQ01000167.1:61916-74533 GCA_000812075.1 Scedosporium aurantiacum
TCCAAACGGCGGCAAGAAATAGAATCCAAGAGCGATTGGAGCTGTCAAAGAACTCGACCTTGTCCGTCCAGCTGATAGCCAGCCGGCAGTCGCGTTGCCCGCAAATGTGCGCTGTGTCTTTCCGATGTCAGAGATGACGAATCGCTGAAGGACTTGTGTTGATGGCCCAGGATGTAGTAAGACGCACGACTCCAAAAAAGCCATACGTATAGAGTCACTTGACTATATAGAGCATACTCTTGAGAATTTTCAGTACATATCAGCACCGCATAAAGCTGAGGTCTACGTACACATGCTATCGCTAGCCTTCATTCTCGTCGCTGTCCTCGTCGCCGGCTTCGGTGCCAGCTAGCCGCCGCTTTGCAGCACGCTCCCTCTTCTTCTCTAGTAGCTTCTCAAGCCTCTTGGCCGAGTTGAAGACGCCGTTCGTGCCTGAACCACAGGCCGCGCAGGTCGGGTCTTTCCGATATCGCTTTAGCGCGCACGACTCGCAGAAGTAATGCCCGCACTTGGTGACGATGGGCTCCTTGTAAGACGCCTTGCAGATGATGCAGGCAAAGGGTACGCTCTCTAAGAAGGTTTCCTCGTCGCTATCTTCCTCCTCTTTGGCCTTTTTGCCGTCCATGCTTGCGACTACTGTGCCGGATACCTTCTTTTTCCCCCGGGTGACCTCCTCCCATTCACGATCAAGCTGCCAACCCTGCTTGTAGTCTTCCCTACTATGAAGAAATTTGCAATTATCTCCAAAGCCACAGAAACCGGTTTGTTTGTACTGAAGATAGTCAGTATGCATAATCATGAGAGATAAGATGATCAACTACTTACGTCTTTGCAAACGTCTGGGGCGAAATCCGTTGTCACTGTGGTGCGGACGTTGGTCGGCCTCTTTACCGGCCCCACGGCTCTTGCCGAATTGGTTGCGTCATTTTTGCTTGCTATAGGAGCAGCGCGATCTGCTGCGAAGAGAGTCGGGAAAAGATCCTGTGAGGATGTCGTTGTCGACCCTTGTGCACTTGGGTTTGTTTTCAACCGTTTGATACGGGTTCCTCTCGGTTTGGTTTCGTCTTGGGATGAGGTGCCGTCGTCGGAGTCGCCGGACGATGCGGTTGATAATGCGGGTGTTCTTTTCCTCAACTTGGCTTTTCCACTGCTCCTTTTGAACTTGATGGTGGGTTCCATGACGCTTGCTAGAAGACGGGAGGATGGACCGATGATGAGCGGTCGATGGTCTTCGGTGGCGAGAAGCCGACATGTTAAAAGGTGCTGGCTGAGTAAAGGAATTGCAAGAGCCGGTCACGTGGCACAATCTCAAGGTCGGCCATCAAAGCAGCCAACTGAGGTAGAGCCAGGGACGAACCTTCGGCAGCTTACACAGAACAAGGTCAAACAACATTAAGCGGTGGATAATAGAGCAGCGGAGGCAGCGTACAACGGGATCGCGGACTCGCCTACGAAACGGAAGAGTGAAAGAGTGAATATTCACTGAAGCAGTTGTTCGAGGCATCAATGTAGCAAGAAATCGAAGGCCTCAACTCCAATTCAGACCAACGAGACTCCTCACGTGACTCACTGTCCTCAATGTTGTCAAACTGCTGCTGGTACCGGAACCTGGATTATTAGCGAGGAGTTTTGGAGAGTATTAGTAATATGGAAATTAGCTCCAATAGTAACACTTGAATACAGTAATACTTCGCCATAGTCTTGAAATGGATGTGGAAGAGGGGATGGAAACGGAGGAGTTCTTGGAATGACCATAACACGATTTCCAGCAAGAAACATTTCAGTTCAGTTCTTGATAGGTCAAGTCGAATCTATTGAGGTAAAGTGATGAATACTAGACTCTGTAGCTTTGCCTTAACGAACCTTCTTGGCATGGGACCTTGGAGGAAAGAAGAAGAAAAAAGGAAAAAAAGAAACCGCCTTGAATTAAAAGCCTACGATGACCGCCGATATTGACGGTCATGACCAACCCCCATCCTACGATGACGAGGCGAGTAATGACGCTAATACCTTGGTCCCACCAACCATTCACGTCCTCGCAGGACAATCGATCCACGCCGAGTCCCCTGATGGCGCTCCGCTCTACGTGCTAGACCGGGGCATCGCAACCCTCTCATACGCCACGTCGGAGGTGGAGTTCATGCGAGTCGATAGGTTGGTCACGCAGGATGTCAACGACGAGCCGACTATCAAGCCACGAACGAGGCATATTTACGATATCAAGCATATCAACGGAGTTTATGGCACGCTAAGCTCGCTGGAGTCGACATCCCCGCCCATCTTTATCCAGGCAACCTCAAAGAAGAACTCCGTTGGGCACTTGGGCCTGAAGAAGTCCCACACGAGATCGCGTTGGAAGGCGCTGCCTGTTGATATCTCAGGCAAGAGTAGCAAGTATGGCCAACCGGCCTTTTTCAAAGATTCTAAGCCAGTATTTGAACTTCGTCACAAACGTGGGAGGTATGAATGGATGGATCCCGAAGGAAATGCTATTGCCGTGGAGGACGAGGGTGAAGGTCAATACCGGTTCGTGGTGACAGCCACTTTGCGCCGGGAAACATTGGATGCGCTTGTAGCCCTTTGGTGTTGCCGGCTATGGCAATATTCTGCAGAACACCAAGAACCACTTTTCACCGGCATGGATGCAGGTAAGGAGAGCATTATCATTGACCGTGCATCTATCGGTGGATGTCTAACGTTTCATAGTGAGGAGGAAATTTGCACTTGCAAAGGAACTCGACCTGCCGAAAGGATTCTTGGCTCTATGACTATACCTAGAGTGACCGTCTGAAGGCGACCAACCCGGGATAATGAGTAAGGTTCACCGCGAACCGCCCTGGTTAGGGCTGGGGTGGGGCTTCGATGGACCATGAACTGGATTGCTACCTTTCTGTTCTAGGCCCTAGGTGGAGTTGTGCTATATGAGGGTAATGAGGACTTTGGGATGGCTGATTTGAGAAACTGCTGAAGTTAGTTGACACAATTATGCTTGTCCCCGGCATAGTCCTTCTAGGTAGGGCTAAGTGAGTTTAAATAATCCTTGCACTCACTGAGTGGAATGTAGCTAAAATAGTAGATGATGGGATCGATGATGTAGAGCACTCACGCAGTGGTGCAGTTGAGCAATCTTATGTATTGAAGGTGAAGAATTAAACTATTTCCAAGCAATTCCAGCGGTTTAAGAACAATAGAAATGGCGATGAGCTGGTGGAGTTGGGGCCATGAATGCTAGACGGACCTCCATAGAAGATATCATTTATCATATACGAGGTGACAAGGCTCCCAGCCAATCTTAACATCCCGGATTCTAGTAACACTCACAGAACCGCCAGTAGCGTTTTGTGTTGGTACATAACAAAGAGAACAAAAATGTATCTGGGAAGAAGGACTGAGTACTGCGAGCGCACTCTAACTAAAATCGCATTTTTAATATTCTACTCTGTTGGTCTCAAGACCTAGCAGGACTACAGACACTGAGATACGCCACGCTCCAATGTCACGATCAAAGACCTTCGAACTTATCTCTCATATCATTTCCAACTTGACAAGCTTAGCTCTCCCGAAACCGGGCCACCTTTTCTCGAAGTCTTTGCATGTCTACTCATCCGCGCCGATATATGCTGATTCTCTCCGGCGGTGTGAACCTCAACACGTGGAGAAAGCTCCATGCTTCCCTGGTGGGCTTCGTTGGGTCATGCATAAAAATAGCGGCAAGATGCTCGAAATAGATTCAATATTGGTGGCAAATGCCTAGTGTCGGGCCTTTCCCACATATAATCTGCGGGACATAGGCAATAATTGAAAAACTTAAGTATGTAGTGATGAGTTGGTGAAAAGAAGGCACTTGTCGAGACCCCGTGCACACGCCCTCTCATGCATGACCCACCGAAGGTATTTTCAGAATTGTCAATTGTCTCTGTAGGTTCCGCACTCCTGGGACCCGGATCCTTAACGGGGCATGGTGAAGAAAGCAGCCTTGGTTGTGAAGGAGGGCCAGCTTCTCTCTTCTGGGAAGCTTCCTTACTGGCAATACTACTCCCCTTCTCGTCACCTTCCTTTCTTAGTGTTACCGAGTGTCTTTCTCCGCTCGATGCATCCCACATCAGTTGCAGGGAGGCGCCATGTCATATCAAGAAAGCAGCCCGTCCAGAAGGTAGGCGAGGAGATAAAAAAAATACGGTTTCCACCCCACCTAAGCCGAAACTATGAGAGAAGACGCTGCACGCTTTGACCTCATCAACTGCAAAACGGGCAAAAACAAGTGAATAAGCGAGGCCAGATTGGCGAGAAACAACGGGCGCGGGAGCGGCATACATGGTGGGTGACTGTACTAGTTTAGCAAGGCCTGATGGGAGAAAATCTTCAGCGCTGTCCTTGCTTCGTGGAACCTTGTCTGTGCTCAGAGAACGTGGCTAGGCGGGTATTTGGATCATCGGAATCACACACTGCATTTTTCGGCATGGCAAAAAGATGTGCGTGTGTGTGTGTGTGTGTGTGTGTGTGTGTGTGTGTATGAGATGCCGTCGACTCGTGAGGGGAAGATTTACAGACTTGCAGATACGAAGGTGCATGCCTTTGAACCCAATGGAACCAATTGGGATTCCAGCAACAGCACAGGCATCCATCCGGGCTCGGGACAAGACTAGATTCCTGAGTTGTTGGGTGAATAACTTAATGTCAAGGGACCATTCTCCATTTCAGCACGAGAGATATGGAGAGGCCTGCTTCCAGTGGAAGACCCGAGGACTTTTACTTCGTACTCCTCGCCGACGAAGTAGTTTACTTCGTGCTCTGCAACCCCTGAGGGTGGTCCCTCTCCAAAAGCCGACCCCTCTGAACCAGGGGGATGAAAGGCCAACCCAGCGTCGTATCGACTCTGTGGTCGACCAAATATTATTTGCAGCAAGGGGGTTCTGAATTCCACCCCAAATGAATCGTCATAGTAGAATGATCATGAAAGGCCGAAGAATTCAGATCAATTGGTAGATTCTCGATAGCGCTAGGTCAAAGGAAAATTCACACACTATAGTAGATACCCCGCAAAGATTAAGCTTAAGCTGTTGAGCTAGCCCAGTCGAAAGAAGGAATCTCAGATCTTTAAGGTAGCCAGCCTTGGCAGTGCAGTGCGGGTCTACGGAGTAAGGCCAAGCCCTCGTCGTATGTCGTAGTACTAACCGAAGCGGATGATATATCCAGTCCTCGGCGAGACATCTCCTCGCGCATTGGAAGTATAAACTTCGGTAGAGTGGTATTCGAGCATCGGGGTCGCCCCATGTTGGACTGCAAGAATCATGCTATTCCAATCTCCGAGGGAACCTCTGCCATGTTTCCCATCATAGCGTTCTGGAGAAAGACACCAGAAGCAAGATGCGAACAGGACGTCGAATACGACAAGTCATGTTCGTGCACCCCTTGTCCACCTCCCCACCAAATTTTGGGGGGAGGTAGTGGAGAAATGATCCAGCTCAAGATCTCAATGCCAAGCTGGCCATGCATGCTCACAAAGCCCGCCAGTGCTAGCCAGGCGCTAATGTAGATTATATTTAATTCAAGGCTTCCGGTTCGCTCGACCAAACTCTAAACACATCCCACTGACATGGGGCCAGCCAGGCGACATGTCCGGTGAGAGGCACAAACCGGGGATGATACTATTCTGAGCGAGACGCGATACTAACCAACGCAGTCAGACGCAACTTACGTACATGTATAGGTAATAGTTCTATGTATATTTGGTACGGAATATTGGGATTGAACCACACGGGTCGAGGCGACTCGACCGCGTGGGATGGCCTCCCCTCCCTTGCAAGCACCGGGGGTGGGAATGACGCCCGCTTCCGGAGTACTTTATGAGGACGAGCGTTATTATCGTTTGTGACATTGCAGATTCGTGGGTTCTAGCAGCAGGGGACTGCAGCCTCCCACTCCCTAGAGAGGTCTAAACGGTGTCGAGTTCTGATGGTCTTAACAAGGCCGGGCGGGTTATGACTCTCATCAATGAAAAACACTCGGCGAAGGACCCCTACTAATATCGCCCACTGAGTTGATCTAGTCAAGGTTATGTGCGACCCAAATGGCGAGGTCCTTTTTTTCTTTTTTTTTTCTTTTTTTTTTCTTTTTTCTTGTTTTCCTTTTCTCTTTTTCCCCTTCCGTTCTCCCCCTCTTTTTTGGTTTAGTGGATGAGGCCCTCGCGTGTACGAAATAGACTTGGACTTCGGTAGCATAAGAGTAACAACAGCGTCGTACTTCGTAAACATCAATTGATCTATTGATGCAACTTTACTAGTGGAGATGGCTGTCAGAACGTTCGATGCATGCAGGTGAAATGCAAGAGGCATGAGGATGGGAGACGAGATGGGAGACGAAACTCCCCCTGTCCCACCATTCCATTGAACTAAAAGGGCAAGACTCGCACGAAGTGGGAGGAAGTGTAATAGGAAGTAGGAAGTACAAGTATGGATATCCTTGTTCCGGGCAAGAGAAAAAAAAAATACTACGAAATATTGCAACGTTGTCCCTGTTCCCTCGGTTAGCCAGCCAGCCGCTAGTACTTCGTAATACCTCGACACACGAAGTATGATACCCATCTCCATGAAGCCGATACTGAGGCAAAGTTGGTAATTGCTGCGAGTGTCTGACTACTTGCATGCTTCAAAAGGCAAGAAGCAGCAAAGCTCTGCAGAACGAAGTCTGTTGGCATCGATTGACTTTGAGGTTGCTGTACTTCGTAGATTATATTGCTGAAGTATGTGACATTGATGTCGTTGAAGTCCGAGCGACGTTTCCAGGGCGCCGGTACTCGGCACTCGCGTGGGAAGTGATAAAGGGGGCATAATGCAGGACCAGTGAATAATATGTGAATATTAATACAAAAATCAATTGATCGTTTGATGGTGAAGTTGTGTCGTGCAGCATGGAGAAATTGTGCATTGACATGAATGCTGTGTCGCACTGATTCTTCGATTCTTGATGTGTTCGAAGCAGTAGAAGTATGAAATAGTAATACTTTGTTCAGATTCGTTTATAACTGTCAAACAAACGATAAAAACATCAAGATGCTTCTTGATCAATTCAAAGCAGAAATCAAGGGGGCGAACGAACCCCCACTCGTCCCAGGCCGGGATTTTTACCTGGGACTTTTCTCCAAACGCCTGACCATGGACCATTTGTTAAATTGTTCCTAGCGGCATGCTAAGTCCACCAGAATGTTTGGCAGTCTGTGAGTCCTGGAGTCCTGGAGTCCTGTTCTCGGCTTGCCACTTTTGAACTAGAGGACGAGCAAGAAGTGCTCTTGGCTAGGAATGAGAAACGAATCCCGCCCTCGTCTGGTTGGTGAGAGTGAGACAAAACGATGGAGGTGTCGTACAGTTAGGGTTACTCCAAGTCTCCATCTGATTCTGAACCGACTCAACCGGGAAAGGATCCATATTCCATCATGACCGCTGTCAAACGACATGGCGCGATTTTCTTTACAGTGGACGATAACCCCATTGGCCAGGGTTCTCTGGGGGAATGGAGCGCCCAGGCACTGCGACCATCCTTAATTCCGTTAAGAGGCCCTTGAGTGGAGCGACCAGGGGTGCCGGAGGGGAGAGGCGGAGAGGCGGAGAGGCGGAGCTACCTCGTTCTTCTTTTGTCTTTCTTCTATCCCTTTTTTTTTTTTTTTTTTTCTTTTTGTGAAGTGAGCGATCCCGTCGATTCCGCGGGCGCGAATTGATGTAACCCTATCCTGGTCGTTTCCTCGTTTCCTCCATGTCGATTGGGGCGGCCGGCCAGAATCTTCCGCAGCCATCATTCTCAGTAATACCCCCGACCTGACCTGGTCTGGGCAATGCCTGATGCCAAACCGAGAGAACCAGGGATACGATCTCTCCTTTGTCCTGCACATTCCGTTTTGAAGCGCCAAGGACAAAGTACAAAGTCTACGGGAGGAAGATTTGACCTTCCCCTGTTGGGAGGCGTCTCCTCGAACCCCAAATTTCCTTCTTTCGAATACCACTTCGTAGTGTACAACCCCGGCGCCTTACTCGGACATGGGATCCCATGCTCACGTCGCTCATGCAGCATGCAGATGCCAAGGCTCGTGAAGAAAGGCGTTCCTGTCCTCAATGAGGATGGACGAGAAGTAACGACGGGAAATGATGGATGAGCCTTTCCAACAATCGACTCGATACACACGCCCCCTCGAATCCACCCCGTCTGTAACCCTCGCATTCGTCCTACGACCCTCTGCAGATTGGCAAGATGAAAAGAGTCCCTCGGAGTCGCATCGGCGTGGTCCTCTTTGCTGGGGTATCTCCAGACCCAGAGAAACGCAAAAAGGGGAAAAGGAAAGAGAAGAAAGAAGAGAGAGAGAGAGAGAAAAAAGAATAAGAACCATGGTATCCTCCTAGTTCTTGAAATGATTGTCCGGCCCGCTCTCCCAAGGTTGTGAGGCTCTCCAAGGAAAAGATCGCCAATCCCTCCCCCCGCCATCCTCCCCTTCCCTCCTTCACGAACAATACTACCGACTACCTCCCAGACTCCCATCATCATCCTTCTTTTCCTCCTTCGCCTTCCCATAGTAAAACTCGGTCGAGATGCGTCCGGCGAAGCGCCTTCTCTGCCTCCTCTTCGCTGCTACGGCGGCCCTCGGCGTAGCTGCCCAGGAACTCACCGAGGACGACTTCACTCAGCCCGAGATCGAGCAGGGCGATGCTCTCGCTCAGCTCGCGGCCCTCGCTGCCGACTCGTCGCAGGAAACTGTGATGAGGCTGGCCAAGCGTGGCATGAGTGGTAGCTGCACCCCCAACAAGGTCAGGATCCGAAAGGAATGGTATGAAGCCTCCCACCCCCCAGCCGTTTAAGCCTTCTTTCGAAATCTATTCGTCGTCGCCTTCTTCCTTTTTCTTCTTCTTTTTTTTTTCGCAAATGAATTAATTGATCACTAATACGTAATTGTGTAGGCGCACTCTCACTGCCAACCAGCGCAAGCAGTACATTTCTGCCGTCAAGTGTCTGCAGACCAAGCCTAGCTTGTTCGACCCTACCCAAGTCCCTGCCGCCCGGTCTCTCTTTGACGACTTTGTCGGCGTCCACCTGTTCCAGACCGTCAACATCCACCTCACTGTAAGTTCACTACTAATCAAGCTCAATTCGCTCCAGAGAAGACAAAACAAATAGCTAAAACACAAGTCTTAAGGCCACCTTTCTCACATGGCACCGCTACTTCGTGTACGCCTACGAGACGAAGCTCCGCGAAGAGTGTGGCTACACGGGGCCCCTCCCCTACTGGGAATGGGGCCTAGACGTCAACAACCCGGCGGCGTCTCCCGTCTTCGACGGCTCAGCCACGTCGATGAGCGGCAACGGTGCCTTCTTCCCGCACGAGGGAATCCAGATGGTGCAGCCCATCAACGGCAACATCCTGAAGCTTCCTCCCGGCACGGGCGGTGGCTGCGTGACCAACGGTCCGTTCAAGGACATGACGGTCAACTTCGGCACCATCATCCTCCCCGTCTACGGCCAGCCCGTCCTCAACGGCTCGGCCAACCCCATCGGCCCCGATAACCAGCGCTGTCTCAAGCGCGACCTCAACGCCGGCATCGCCAAGCGCTTCACTTCTTTCCTCAACACCACCAGCCTTATCCTCAAGCATAAGAATGTCGAGCAGTTCCAGGCCCATATGCAGGGCGACGACCGATATGTGCTTAATGAGTTGGGCGTTCACGGCGGCGGTCACTACACTATTGGCGGCGACCCCGGCGGTGATCCTTTCATCTCCCCTGGCGACCCGGCTTTCTACCTCCATCATGCTCAGGTTGATCGTGTCTATTGGATCTGGCAGATGCTTGACTTTGCCAATCGCCAGGTAAGATTATCATCAACTCCATCCCCTATTCCCTCCTCACCTGCTCTACTTGTTTCTTTGTTAACAAATTATTACAGGGCGTCCACGGCACGAGCACTCTCCAGAACAACCCTCCCAGCGCGGATGTCACGGTCGAAGACGTCATCGACCTCTCTCCGCTTGCTCCTCCCATCAAGATTAAGGATCTCATGAACACTGTCGGGGGCTCTCCCTTCTGCTACATCTATCTCTAAAAATGGGGAGCCTGCACTTCGAGCCAGCAGTCCGACTGACGAGACGAGATGGTGATACCTGATGATAGATCTTTTGTACATATTCGCGAGGAAAAAATCGTAATTACCGAGTCACATAACAATGTTCAATCAAAGTCCATTTATTGCCAATGTGCGTGGCTTTCCCGACTGTTTGAAGCAAAACTCTTTTGCGCCTTCGTGGGCGACGAAGGCTCTGACAAGCCATTATGTCTAATCGCGGGTCAATCACGTCCAATTTGATCTCGTCGAGAGTCAAGAGAGCTGAGCGATCAGACACTTTGTGATCGGCGCAGCGGGCGCTACTGAGCTCCTTGGGCACTAGTGTTAATACACGCTAGATCCGATGCAGTAGTGTCACCGGTTGCCCCAGCCGATGAGTCGCTTTTGACCTCCTTTGACCTTTGATGTGAGTCTGTGAAGACCGGCTCCGGAGTGGGTTCAAAACAAGCTTTAAGCTTTTCGTACTTCGTACTTTCAACCTCCTGGAAATAAGCTGTTTAGACGAACGACCAAGTCCAAGTGCAGACTTGATTTGATGTTCTCTAATCCTTGTCCTTCACTCCCCATGCCCACACCCACGCCCAGTCGAACGCCCAGTCGAACGCTCTGATCCTACTACCCCAACCAAGAATAGAGTCTGGTTCCTATTCTGTAACGAAGTCTAAATACTCTCCATCTCACCTCCAGACCATTCTTTGCCAGCTTCCAGCCCTCCCCTACTCCTTCTTCTCTTCCACCTCCCAATACTAGTTACCTGGTAATGACGAAGTGACTTGATTGAACACCAAAGAGCACCCGCCTAGACCATCTAGTCATTCGTATGCTCTCTTCCTATTGATGTGCCGTGTCAAGCGGAGAAATAATAAAAAGGCAGAAAAATTCTACGACGCAGCGCACGTCCATCATACCATGCTTCTGCCACCCTCCTTTTCGCTCTTCCCCTTCGTGGCAGGGTCCAGGAGGAACAGTTCCATGGCTTGCTTAATTGGCGGGAACGGGCGCGACGTCGAGGGGCAGACAAGAGAAATTGCCTCCTTGCCCGAGTGATGGAGGCGCAGACAGGCTGTTCCTCTCAGAGGAGCATTGACGAGAGAAAGCGATAATACAGTGGCGTTGTTTCATTTGGCAGGCAGATCCAAGCAAGATCTGGCACTCCCTCCCAGGAACCATCCATCTGCTGAACTCCTCGATGCGAATGAAACGGCGCCGAACCTTAATTGTGCCTGCCATGTCGATCTTGTGCAATCGACGGGATCAATCATTGCGCGGGCATGCTTGAAGGGACCGCGCACCCATGCATAATACTCAACGAACAATAACAATCGACAATTATTGCCCTAGCTGCACATCATACCCATCCCTACGATGCAAAGGAGATGCGCGTGCACGATGTCGCAACGACTCTGTCCTGTCCACTTCACACACCACCAACAGCCTGCGGTAAGTACAATATGACTTGGATGATTGTATCAACCCTACCAGTATATACAATCCGGTGCGAAACAGCATAAACGCAAGGAAAACCGAAAACATATGTACACGAAGATATTCAAAAAGATGACATATTCATCATGACGTCCAAATCCCATCGCCCAGTCTCTCTCACACCAAGCTCTGTCTGGTGTCGAAATCTCTCGAACCAACTTCACGGTTTTATGGGAATCCATACCAACCACCACCTTGCCAACACTGAGTCATTGCATTGTAGTCGGAATACGTCTGGATCGTAGTTTGTCTATTGCAGGTGCAGCCAAGGTTAGCCATTGTTCAGCTAGAAATGCCCCTGATGGAGGAAAATGGCGACTTACCCTATCCAGATCGTTTGTTCGGTTGTAACCGTCACATAATCGACGTGTACCTCGGTCTGGTCTTTTCCTTGGAAGTATTCCGTCGTCGTCTCGTCTACTTCATTGGCGCAGAGCGTTTGAGCCGGTGGGATCCTACAGGCTTCTAGTTAGTGAATGCTCAAGGAAGGCCACTCTCACCACACAGGACCAGGCAACTTACAATGTCGAAGTGATGACTTGGTTGACTGTCGAGAGACTGTTAGCAAAACAACGTCTCCATCTCTCCCATTTGGTATAGCAACGACTTACCATCCTCATAAACCGTCTTTTGTGCCAACGCAATAGTCACCATGTACGTTTGCGTGACATTGCTCTCCCACACCGTCTCGGTGACTGTGGGAAACACGACAACGTCATCTGGATAGTCCGAGTACTCATCCCCGTCGTCCGGCTCTTCATCGTCGCCGAATTCATCAATGAAATCGTCTTCCTCGGGGTCTTCCTGCTCTTGGCGTCGCCGTAGAGGGACTATCCAACTCGTTAGCACACCTTGAAAGGGAGCACACCTTGAAAGGGGGGAATCTGCCTAAACTCACGTCTAGGTTTCTCGGTTATCATTGCCGCCATCTGCGCAATCATCTCAGAGGCGACAGGGGCGGGAACACGAGAAACCGGGAATAGTACAGGTCGGCTCGTTGGGTTGTTTTCCGGATTGCTTCCACCCCGCCG
>JUDQ01000168.1:0-51749 GCA_000812075.1 Scedosporium aurantiacum
TCCAAGAATCTGCGAATAGCCTTTTTATTTTACTTGGCTGGGCTCATAAATTTGGCCGGAAATGGTGGCAGCGGCGGCGGTCAGCCCGGCCAACCTGGTCAGCCGGGACAGCCCGGTCAGCCTGGCCAACCCGGTGGAAACGGTCAGCCGGGACAGCCTGGTCAACCTGGTCAACCCGGTCAGCCCGGCGAGTCTGGCGGTAGCGGTAGCGGTAGCTCCGGCTCCCAAGGAGGTAGCCAAGGCGGCCAGAGTGGCGGCAGCCAAGGTGGCCAGAGCGGTGGCAGCCAAGGAGGTCAGGGTGAGGGTAGCACCGGCGGCCAGGGTGGCGGTGACCATGTCCAGGTCGCTGGCTCGCCCAAGCTCTTCACCGTGGGTGCCAGCATCTTTGTCGTCGCCCTCTCTACTCTCGTGGCTCTCCCCTTGATGTAAAGACCCTAGTCTCTCAATAGCCTCTTCCGTGCGCTATCGGTCGGATGCGCCCCTAAAATTTGTATTTCCTTTGTTTTATGGACTTCTTTATCAATATGGCGTCTCTTTCTCATGAGCATCCCTGGCTTCTTCGAAGTACCCCAAGCGCAAGATCACTTCTTCCAACAGTCCTGTATACTTCGGACCTTGTCAGTGGGATCGATGAGGCACAAGTTCCTTGTATCATACCAGATTGCCAAGTTTGGGAGGGCGACTATTCGGTCCTCTTTTTCATACAAGTCATGGATGTCTTGCTGGGGTCTTGTTGCTTTGCTTTTTCCAAATCTGTTTAATATGCTGCTCAAAATTGCGACTGCCAACACGCTTGAACCAAGACACCATTTCTGAGACAAACAAAAATTCTAAACAATAGTCAAGGGGCAGCGTATCTTGGTGGATTCTATCCTTCATACAGAAGTAATGAAGGTAGCATACGCGGCCATGGGAATAACCTCTACTTTTTTTTTCTGTGAGATGCTCAATATCAAGATCTCCTCTCCCAAATCTTGTCAATCGAGTTTAGTTTGATTTTTTTTTCTTCTCGGCCTCTACTAGAAAAGATCCTCACGGTTGGAACCACCTTTATGATCGCCTCGCTCTGCTTCCAATTCTATGTCTAGCCCCGGCATTAACCTTGTCTCACTTCCTGAGCAGGTGGAGTAGACAAGAGCGAGACATCGTAAGAGAGCAGGATAATTGCCTCCACCATCGAAGTGATGGCCGAGTAAAAACAAAATAATGCCTTTTTGTGCTCTGAGGCCGTCGCTTAGGCTTAATTTCGTCTGAGACACTGAGTGAGATCATAATTTCAAAGGGGGCGTGCCTTTCATTGCAGGCAATGCCAACACGGTCAACACCCCATGGCAGCCAGTCCGAACAGAGCAAGATCTGTATACGATCCAGAGCTTAATACCTTCCCGCCTTTAAGCGTTCATCAGCTTCGTAGTTCCAAGCACGCATGTTCCCCAAGGAAACCACCCTTGTCACTGACGGCTCTTGCCGCTGTCATTGTGCGAGCCATTGCCGCTGAACGCCCGGTCAAGGCCAAACCTCGTTCACGCAGACAATTTCAGCATTCTAAAGATAGATAGCCAAGGCGGACTCCTAATACAGAACAAGGGGGCATGTCTGAAGCATTTCTTCACACCTGCTGGGCGGCAGGGGTAAATAATGATGATCCATGACGACGTGTCCAACTCGGCTTTCCACTTGTGCATGCAACATCAGGCTGCTCAAATGACTTGCGAATATCAACCAAGAAAAAACAAGTTCATCGTTCTAATGCACGCGAAATCCCAATTAGACGTGTCACCAGAAAAGCAAGTTGGTTCCCACGAGGGCCATGGAGATTATAGAATGCGGAGTCCAGACTGGGCCCTGCAGGAGACTCAATTTATCGTACTCCGGGAGATCATGAAGATAATCTCGGTGGGTAATGAAGAGCTGAATTCCGTATCGTAGATCCTCTTCTTGGATACCCATCATAAGCAAAGCTTCACGAGTAAATACTTACTACGACAATTCATGTCTGCCCAAGGAGTCGTCAGAGGCATCTATGGATCAACATCGATTCCTTCACTTGCAGCTCCGTCCAAGTGTATCTGATATATCTTCGATTCGCGTCATGACCTAAAGTTTATAATATAATGATGTGAGCTAGGAACTTGACCCTCTCTCTAAATACCGCTCGACTGGGTCGAATATCTGCAAGGACCCATAAATGTAGCCACGTTAGAATGCAAAATCCCAGCGGTGATAGACCAGCTTGCAGCAAGTGGAGATGCGGGATAGGTTCGCCTGAACGAGCTTGACGGCTCTGACACGGCACGAGGATCTCTCGGTCCAGCCACTCCCGCTGTGGCATACTTCATTCATAAGTCCCTAGGGGGCGGATCAGTCCAGAAGTGCTTTTATTCTGCGGCGTAAAGTTGTGGAAATCACCACGAGGGGCTATTTGACCTGGAAAAGGAACAGGCCATAACATATTCGGCGCGTATCTTCATCTCGGCTGGGGAAAGCGGCTGCAGAACTAGACGTCATCCCTCTATGGCAATCTTAGGAAACGAGATGTGGCTTCACTCATCCTCGATGAGCCGACGAAACTGAGTAATGCGGAAATAGGAGAGATGAATATTCTTGAGGAAATGGGAAGATCATGGAGGTAATATCTGAGGAGCACTTCAACATAAAAGGCAAGATGTCTACGCTTCGTCTTGTCGAGTTGAAGCTGTTCATACTCATCATCAAGCCAGCTGTAGCAGTAGCTCGCCGTCCTTCTCTTTCCATCTTGGTTTGGCAACTTGCCACCGTACGCTCTTTTCCCTCTTCGTTTTCAACTTTGCATTACCTTCCCTGGTCTTCCCATTATTGCGTTCATCTTCAACATGCGGGCCTCTGTTATCGGAGTTGCCGCCTTGGCCCTGGGGCTGACCCAGGCCATGAGCTTTCCTTTCTGTGTAAGCTTGCCCTGATTAAAATAAATGATAAAGTCAATCCACGGCTTCCGCGTTCCCGAAAGGAGGCTAACCCTAACATCTAGGACCTTGACAACTGTTATCGCAACCTCATCGACGAGAGATTTGCCGAGGGCGCCGAGCCTGCTTGCAAGGAGTGGCTCTCTGGCACCACAACTGCTGCAATCGCTATCCCCAGCAGTTTCGCGAACTGCGAGGATGTCCAGGCTTTCAGCTCGGCTTGCTCTTGCATAACCTACGCAGCAACTGCCACGGATCTCTCATCCACCGCCAGCTCAACTAGCAGCCCTACGAGGACCAGAACTCGACGCCCTCCTTTTACGTGGCGGCCCACGGGTATCCCCACTGGTAGACCTTCATGGATTCCAACCTGGCGGCCTACTTGGAGCGATAGTTCTGAGACCACCTCCGCCGAGGAGTCATCCGCTACTGAGGACCCTGCTACGAGTGACGTTTCCGAGTACTCCACCGCTATTTCGAGCTCTGAGGAACCGGTTGTGACTGAGCCCAGCCCGAGCGAGGAAGTCACTACTACCAGTGGCTATGAGACGACCACCTCCGAGGATGTTGAGACCTCTATCACTGAGGAGCCCACGGCAGTCACCGAGTCTGAGGAGCCCTCATTCTCCGAGGAGCTTACAACTGCTACCGAATCTGTGTGGCCTACTATTACTGAGGAGCCCACCACCATCGAGGAATCCTCAATCGTGACTCAGTCCGAGGACCCCACTTCCGCCGAAGAGCCTACAACTACTGCATCCGAGGAGATTACTGCTACTGGGGAGTCCTCAGCTGCCACGACGTCGGACGAACCCGTCTCCACTGAGGAGGCCTCAACCGGCACTCAGTCTCAGGAGTCCACTACGGAGGAATTTCCAACCGCGACTCAGTCCGAGGAAACCACCTCCGCTGAGGAGCTCTCAATTACAACCGAGTCTGGGGAGCCTACCTCCACCGAGGAGGCCTCTACTGTCACTGCCGAGGAGACTACAGCTGTCACCGAATCCGAGGAATACACGACTGCTACAGCCACAGAGATCTTCACCAGCACCGAAGCAACCACGGCTGATGAGACCGTTGCCACTGAGGAGCCTTCGACCAACCAGAGCTCGGAGGGGCCCTCGACCACCGCTAGTGAAGATCCTTCCACGACTGCAAGTGAAGATCCTTCCACGACTGATCTCCCCGCTACCTCTGACACCGATGAGGAAGCGTCTACCAGCTATAGCGAGGAAAATATTTCTACCACTGCCGCCGAGGAAGCTTCTGTGACCGATGAGCCCTCCTCCACCGACAGCACCGTCGATGCCACTGCCACTCCTTCTTGGTCCCATACTTGGACCGCCCCAACCGGCATCTACCACAACTCCACCACTTACCCCCATACCCGGCCCCACACACGCACGCGGCGCCCCTCTTGGACCACGTCCACTATCTATTCCACTACTATTCGCACAATCGTCGAGTGCCCTACCGAGAAGCCCAACTGCCCTGCTCGCCCTCATGTAGTTACGGAAGTGATTGCGATTTCAACCACCGTTTGCCCCGTCGCAGAGACTGGCGGAGCGTCCGGTCCCGAACCCACCTGGCACGTCATCCCTAAGCCAAAGGGTGGTAATGGCGTCCAGGTGACTGGGGACTACTCTGGCGAAGAATCTAATGAGGAGCCTAACAATATTGCTCATGTTCCTGCTGGCGGTAATGGCGGTGGCGTCCCTGGCGCTCCTCTCGCCACCGTCGACAAGACAGTCAACGATGATTCAGTTGATCTCCCAACTGCCGAGGAAGAAGCGGGTACTGAGGATGATGAGGTTGTTGGTCTCTCAGAGGCTAATGACTTGGATGGCTCGGACTCCTCGACTAGCCTGGATGAGTCAGACGATGCAGGCTTCGGTGACATCCCCTCCGGCAACAGCCCCGAGTTCGGTGAAAACCCCGGAGCAGGCTCCGGATCCGGCTTCGGGTCCAGCTCCGAGAACCCCGGTGCCGGCGCCTCCAACGCCGTCAACTTCTCTCCCCAGCCCACGAGCGCTTTCGCTCCCACTGCTGGTGCTGGCCACACCACCGCCAGCGTTTTCGGCGCCATTCTTGGCATTGCAATTGCTCTTTTGTAAAGTTACCCTAGCGAAGTTTGAAGCATAATTCTCAGAATATGGCGAGTTTGTTTTAATTTTTAATTTGGTATACATTGGCATAAAAGGAGGAGTTTTCACTTTCCTGTATGATAATAGTCGACTTCTTAAACTTCTTCTACTCATAAACAGAAAAGAACCAAAAAAAATGGACTTTTATTCATCTCTTGAAGTCGCCTGTCAATGGCTCTGGACAAAATAAACTCTTGTGAATTAGCTGCCATCCTGATGGGCCTAGCCGAAAAATCATAGACCCTAGTAGTTCATAAGATCTCGCCATCCATTCGACAGATTATATATATCGCACTTGCTTTTTTTCTACCCTCTTTCCTTTTTTCTCCTCTCCCCCTTTTATTATTGGGGGAATATACTCTTCCTCGACAGGGGTTGATACATGAGACGAATCACGACTCTCTCACTCGAGTCAGGTGGAAAATGCCACTTGTGCGGGTTATACATCATTTTGAAAGATCTTCCGTCCTGCCTTGACTTCTGCGGATGCCATCTTGGCAGGATCACTCCGTATCTTTTCTATCATTTCCCCGGATTCGATCAGAACAAAATTGCCATATCTCAACAAACGACTGGCACTCTGAATTTCCAACTGGCAATGCTGGTGTCCCATCTCGAAAGCAATGGGATGAATGATACATCTATCTGGTGCCTTTTCGATTAATCCCTTCATCTAGAGTCCATGAACTATTTACTTGATCACCATACGCCTAGAAGCCAAGGTTCAAAACTGGGCCTCGATTACCACTTCATATATCTCCACTATGGATAAATGCCTGCCGCTCACAACCGACGCCAGAAGAACCAACCAAGCCGATAACCTCGCAATTACAGTGGGTTTCAGAAGTCATGAGTGCTTCGCCGAGGAGGAGCCACATCCCCCGTTCATCACAAGGAGCTGCCCAGATGATCTTCAAGAAAACTGGCATTGACTTGGGTATATGCCATGGACACCATGGTATGTAGCCCATTCCGAGGGTGGCCACGTACACAGCACAATGAAACTCTGCGAGGAACATATACGTCTCCAAGCACGGCGCCACCCGATTTCCAAAAAAATAAAATAAAATAAAACAGAAAAACACCAATAAATGAAGAAAGAAAGGTCAAGTACGCATTGGCCTTTGTCAGTGGTCCCAGAAACCTGCTCGCGACTGAGCATATTATATCTCCTAACCGGCGCTACGCTTCTCATATATGAAGGTGAATTTTACAGCCTTGGTAACAAGCAGTCTGATGTGATATTGAGCCGGCCTCCCGCCACGTCTGCCGCGGTTTCTCTCCTCTAAACCCGGTTTGCCAAGTCCAGCTCCATGGAGTAGATAATGTCGACGTTAACGGGTAGATAGTCTCGCAATGCCGCGTGTTCTCTCTACCCAACGCGGAGCTGGACTTTCAAGACTCGGCCAAATAAGTAGAAGCCAGAGACCTAGACGGTAGATTGGGCTCTCCTGTTGACTTTCGTGTTATTGCGACTTCCGTACAGCGAGTACAAATCCAGGCCGCTTGCTCTCGCATACCCACTCCCTCCTTTTGAGAGGCAGGGGGGGATCTGGGGGCCAAGGATCTCCCGCGCTATAATGATATTAAGAAGATATTGAGGGCAGGGATGGAGGCTATTAGAGAATAGATCGAGTGGTCATCTAGAATATTAATGACTCGGATAGAAGCGGACAACACTCTATTATTGCCCAAATATTCCGTATAAATACGTCCCTCGTCACCGTCACTGGAACTCAAGTCAGATGCCATCCCTCTCCCTCTGCGTGTTCACCACCTCTTGAACCCTACCTAATCATCCCCGGTGTTAGTGTTTAAACATTTCATCCGTACTCTTCTTCTCTGGGAACACTATTCCAAACCCCCGAAGAAACCCTCCAGTCGTATGGACAGAATCATGAGGCTCCTCAGCATCCTCGCCGCCGCCAGCGTCGCCAACGCCCACACCATCTTCGTCTCCCTAGAAGTAGATGGCCAAAATCTCGGCATCTCTAATGGCGTCCGCACCCCAACCTACGACGGCCCCATAATGGACGTAACCTCCCAGTCCATGGCCTGCAATGGCGACCCCAACCCGACCATGTCGACCAATACCGTCATCGACGTGAAAGCCGGCTCCACCGTCACCGCCATCTGGAGACACACTCTTGACTCCGGGCCGGAAAACGTGATGGATCCCAGCCACGTCGGCCCCACTCTTGCCTACCTCAAGAAGGTGGACGATGCTAAGACTGCCACGGGCCCCGGGGATGGCTGGTTCAAGATCCAGGAGGACGGTTACCAAAACGGTGTTTGGGGAACTTCCAAGGTTATACAGAACGGTGGAAAGCATGAGATTAAGATCCCCGACTGTATCGAGGATGGCCAGTACCTTCTTCGTGCCGAGATGATCGCTCTTCACGGCGCGGGCACGTACCCTGGTGCCCAGTTTTATATGGAGTGTGCTCAGCTTAATATTGTCGGCGGCTCGGGGTCTGCTTCTCCTCAGACCCATGCCATTCCCGGCATCTACTCCGTAAGGATACATCCATCCGAGATGAAAACTGATAAGATAAAAGAAGAGGAACAAAAGTCTGTGAAGCTAACTCGATTTTTTGTGACAACAGGGATCTGACCCCGGTGTTCAAATCAGCGTCTACTATCCTCCAGTAACAAACTATGCCATCCCAGGCCCCAGCCTATTCACCTGCTAAATGCGGAATTTGAAGAAGGGACACCGGAAAGGCCTGTTGCATAGTATATTCTTTAGGAAAGCGGGATTCGTACGATTATATAGAGTGTAGGAATGGATTGGACTTTTTTTTTTTTTTTTTCAATTCTCCGATATTCTTGGTCATGAACCCCCTCAACCCTCCAATCGTGAGAACGTGAAAGAACATGAACGATGAAATCGATCCATTGACTTTCGAACTCAATCTTATCTTGTACCTCCCTACAGGATCTACTTGGGCCATGTTCGTTGCGCATAATCCCAAGCCCAAACTTTCGAGGCAGAAACTAGGGAAAGTTCGAATACCGCCAGAGCATCTCACTTTAAATCATGCATGCATCATCCTCCCCGCGTGAGACATGGATGGTAACATTGGGAGGAGGTGGGTGGTTGCATGTTGTCATCCATTTGCTCCCGAGCTGACCCACGACGTCGGGGACATCAAGCCGGGTAATTGACTGAGTCGTCGTGCAGACGCATCGCGGCCGTGAGGAGGGGAAAGCATGGGTGGCAAACACAACTGGTTGGCCAAAGGCATCTTTCAAATACTACCAATATCCCACCAGCATTCGGTGCCAATGTTAAAATGTTTTCTATCCAAGTCATGATCCATCTTAGCCCAGGACCAGCGAAGTCGAAGTTTCCATGATAGTCTTTGAAAGTGGATGCACAAATACCGCCGCCATATCCCAAATGCGATTGTTCCTAGAAGCCCCCATCCAAGATCTATATCTGAACACTGAACTTGAGTTTCACCGCCCTAGATACAATAAAATTGGTATTTACAGCCATGCTTGGTGTTGACGATTCATGCCTTCGCCTCCTTTCCCCACCTCGCTGTCTCGTCACCCTCTTTCCACTCGTGCTCAATATAGCCCAACTCTTTCTTGACCTTTTGGACAGTCGCCTTGTCGCCGGTGTTCTTGCCGATATTGTCACTAAACCCACCAGTCAGATTATACAGAGAAAGGGTCGGAAATGCTGGGCAGGGAACCTTACCTGATCTTGATCGCCGGGTTTCCGTCGGCAGAACTCAGCTTGATAACAATGTTCAAAGGCACAGACTTAGTGCCGGTTGACAAGTGGACAAAGTCGTTCGTGAGATACGTGCCCACACCAAAGGTCGGTAGGAATCCATCATCCTCGGAGATCTTCTTGTATTCGAGGCACTTTTCCACGTCAAGCGAGTCCGAAAACACAATTACCTTCTTCTCCGTTATTCCTTCCTTGTCGTAGTAATCGCGCACCGTCTTCACGAAGGTAGCTGGGTTTCCCGAGTCTTGTCGGACACCAGCAAAGATCTCCGCATAGGTCTTGACTCTACCATCCTCGGTCTTGAAGTGGTCGATAGATGCTCCTTCTTTGGCTGGGGTCACGGGAAGACTGAAAGACTTTAGGAATTCTTCAGTTCCAAAAGTGTCCGTGAGCGCGATGCCGAGTTTCCCGCCAAACGAGTCGACCCAGAGTCGCAGCGCATGTTCTGTCGCATGCCTGTAATCGCCGGAGATGGCAGCTATACCCATGAACCACTCATGCGCGACCGTGCCGACAGGAGGAATTCCGAAGCGCATTGCCAAATGGACATTACTAGTTCCAGTCAACTTTCCGGGAAGTCCCTGCTTTTCAGCCTCCTTGGACGCCTTAACAAGACCTCGGAAAACTAGGGCTTGCGTATGGTAGTCACGTCGTCGGCGTGTTCCGAATTCGGAGAACGTGCAGCCGGCCTCAAGAAGGCGCATCCCTTTCTCGAACGCCTTCTCCTCCTGGTCATCGTAACTCCAATCCGTATCCATATACCGGAAATACGCCTCAGATGTCAAGGCCAACATCGGGATTTCGTAGAGAATGGTGCCGGCCCAGGTTCCACTAATTTCCATGCTGACATCGCCTTGGTCCGAGGGAGAACCGGTGTCCTCACCGGTAGGAGTGAAGGCCATCTTGACCTGTCGTCGAGGGTCGAGACGGAACTCCTTCAAAAAGGCGAGATAAGCATCGTCCAGATAGTCGCAATGTGTTTTGAGAAAGCGATACTCCTCATCGGACAGGCTGATGTTGCCAAGCTCTAGTTTCTTCCACATTAGCAACTCAACTTGAGGCTGGCACGCGTCTCGCGACGAGAGAGGGAGCTTCTTGACTCATACTTTGAACCTGCTTCTCCAGCCATTGGAAAGCCTCTCGTGACAATTTCTTCTCGGGAGTCCGGTTGGTAAATGCGTAGGTGACAGGGACATCTTTGAAATATTTCATAACCGCGCATTGCATTGTCAGCTTGTAGAGGTCAGTGTCGAGGAAGGATATGACCCCTTCCGGGAACGGAGATGAATTTGAGAAATCCATGGCGCTCAGGTTCAGATAATACAGAGCAGATGAGCAGATATTTAGAACGACAGTTAGCTTGTATTGCAGATAAGAATTCTGAAGCCCAATCTCTCTAACAGCTCTTCAATTGTGAGGGACTAATGGACCAGCCCAAGAGGGGTTGCGTATGTTGAGACACGAGGATGGTGGGGCATGGAGTTGCAGGAGTTGAGGTTGTGCTGAAGCCGAAAAAAGGCAGATCACAAGTTTTCGTCAACGTGGTCGAGATTGATGGGGAGAGTTTAGTAACACACCACCGCTAGGTAAGGAAACATTGGGGGGTTTAAAACAGGAAAAAAAATGTTGACTATTTTAAAGAATTTAAAAACATCAAATGGTTTCAATGTTCCGCGGAGGAATTATCTCATACTGAAAGAGCCTCTTAAGATTGGAAGAGCTGTCGACATGTCCTGGTAGTTTTGGAATGGAATTGAAGGATGCCTCAAAACAATTGTAAACCATAGTAACCTCCTCAACTCACTCCTTCCCTAACGTGATTCATATCAGAGGATGAGCTCATTTGACTGATCATCAACAATTAGCGACATGGGAAACAGCAACCTAGGACACACATAGAATGTCGTGTTGTCTTGTCGGCTCTGGCAGTCTCATTGCTCCAGCAGCTTGTGAGAACAGAGCAATTTGAGGGCGGGAAAGTGGGGTGGAGGGGTAATAAGTTACAATGTACAAAGTACGATGTACGCTGCGAAGTACAATGTAGTGCACGGGCCAAGTCGAAATTGTTAAGAAGCTGCGATGTGGTACGTACCCTCACTACAATTGCAATTGCAATTGCAATTGCACACCGCTTTCTAAGAATCGGGCAGAAAAAAAAATATTCTTGAGAAGAAACCACGACCGAAACTGCTTCTATTGTTATGTTCAGCATCGACTTCAGTGTTCAATCCTGGTGCCCCGAATCTGCCTTTCCTGCCGCAGCCAAGTCTAATCCCACCGCAAACCGAACCTTGCGGCAACTGGACGGTGGGGATTTCGGCATCGACATATCAGACAACTTGTTGAGCGTTCTCATCTGCAGCATTCACCATGGATATCCACCGATGTCGCTTTCTGCCATACCCTCCTTCCGCCATTAACGCCATCGCCTTCTCTCACCCCCGTGCCCAGAATGCGGAGCAGGCCAGTAGCGCACGTCTAGCCATCGGCAGAGAGAATGGCGACATTGAAATTTGGAACCCTCTGAACGGCACGTGGCTGCAGGAGAAGATCATCCATGGAGGAAGTGATCGAAGCATCGATGGCTTGGTTTGGGTCACTGAACCCGATCGTAACCTAGCAGACGACAAGATTGCCGCAGGGCGCATGCGCCTTTTCAGTATCGGATCGAGCTCAACAATTACCGAATGGGATCTCCTTGAGGGCGCTCCGAAGCGCCATGCCACCGGCAACCATGGCGAGATCTGGTGCCTTGCTGCGCAGCCAATCTCGTCCGGGAAGTCCAAGTCCGACTCCAGCTCCCAGATTCCTCGGCTCATCGCGGGCACCATCAAAGGAGAGCTTATTAGCTATACCATCGAAGACGACACCTTGCGCTTTGACAAAGTCCTAGTCCGATTCCAGGCCAAGAGGCATCAGGCGCTTAGCCTCGCCTTCGTGAATGCGCATACGGCGGTAGTCGGCTGTTCCGACAGCACTATTCGAGTATACGACATCAGGAAAGGCATGCTCGTCAACACCATGACTCTCGGATCTGATCTCGCTGGAGGAGCTAGGGACATCATAGTGTGGTCCGTTAAGTGCCTTCCGGACGGTGACATCGTATCCGCCGATTCGACCGGTCAGGTCTGTATCTGGGACAGCAAGACATATACTCAGACTCAGCGGTTGCAGAGTCACGATTCCGATGCGCTGAGCCTGGCTGTTAGCGCGGACGGATCTATCATTGCGAGCGGAGGAATGGATCGCCGAACCATTTTCTACAAAAAGGTTACTGGAAGTGATCGCTGGGGCAAAGTTTGGGGCCGCCGATATCACGATCACGACGTCAAGGCGATGGCGGCATTTGAGAGTGGAAATAAGAGCGTGATTGTCTCCGGAGGTATGTTTTTAGCCAACCCTGACCAGCTCTTGCGGTTCGCGTGATGGCGTTACTGACATGATTTTTTTCCCTCCCTCTTTTCCAGGCCCTGACGCCGCGCCGGTTGTTCTGCCCATGAGAGAGTTTGGTCTCGAGAATCACCGAAAGCTAGCACATCTTCCCCAGCAACCGCCACTTTTGAGTGCCACCAATGCTCGTTTCATCGTCAGTTGGTGGGGCCAAGAAGTTCACGTTTGGTCTCTACGACGACCGTTCGGTCCCATGTACAAGAAGTCGTCTGGGTCGGATGTGGATGGTAATCAGAAGTTGCTCAAAACGATCTTGCTTAGCACCGAATCGAACATTTCGTCAGCAGTGATCAGCGCGGACGGATCGTTCCTCGCTGTATCATCCGCTGCATCAGGCGTCAAGGCCTTCCACCTCCGTCATAAGAACCCAACAGTCGCCGCCGATGTTCAAGTCTCACCCATAAAGCTTCCCGCCGACTTTGCCCAGGTGGGCGCTGCTGGCCTCTGCCTCTCACCCGACTCGAAATGGCTATGCATAGTAAGGGAAGGCAACGAAGCCCTTGCCTCAAGAATAGACCGTGCAAACGCATCACAAAACTCGTCTCCAACCTTCTCGGTGTCAAAATGGCAACGACTGAAGCGCCTACGACGGGATGTCCCGCGGCATAAGCTTCTCGGCGGGCTTGGTTCATACGATAGGAGTATTACTCTAACTTGCTTTTCTCCTGATAGCAAGGTGCTCGCTACCGCCGACTTGGCCGGATACATTGACACATGGGTATTACGCGGCCCTAAAGTATCCACATCCACGACGGACAACAAAGGAGAGGGCGGTGATGGCAACTCCTCTTCATCTTCGTCATCTGACTCGGAAGAAGAGGCGAATGGTAACGGAGTGAGCGATGACTCTAAAGGGAAAAACGCAAGATGGACACGAAATCCCGCGTCTCGGCAACTTCCCAAGTTGTCGTCGACACCTGTGGTGCTATCCTTCTCCCCCGATGTTCCCCGTTCTGCGATGACGAATGGAACATCGGAAACAAGCGCGGATACGAAGGTGTCTGACGACTATACCCTCTTGGCAGTCACGGCGCCATTTGATGTCCTCGCATTCCACCCCCTCCAGGGCTCCCTAACAAACTGGACACGACGGACGAGAGGCGCCCGTCTACCGCCAGAAATGCTCGATGTGCGTGACGCCGCAAAAGGAGTAGTGTGGCAAGGCTCACGTGCGTGGATATATGGACCGAGCTTTATCTTCATGCTCGACCTGCAAGTAGATCCCAAGATCTCGGCTTCGCATAACAAGAAGCGCAAGAGGATAGATCCCGATAGCGGAGCTGGTAACAGGATGCAAGTTGGCGCCCTCGGGCCTCACAAAGTCTTCAAGCTCGACGGGGCCTCGAAAGAAGCGCAGACATTCCAAAACACTGCCCGGAAGGGAGATGACATGGATATTAGCGATGACGAAAACAACGAAGGTACGACTACGCACAGCGGCGAGCTCATTGCGTTGAGGAAGAATGAGGGCGAGGAGGAGAAAGATGGCAAGAGGAGGTGGTGGACGACGACCAAGTACAGACCCATCCTGGGTATTGTGCCTTTGGGGGACTCGCCCTCTACGGAGCAGCAGGTCGAAGTCGCCCTTATTGAGCGGCCTCACTGGGCCATTGACCTACCAGAGCGTTATGTTGGAAACAAGGACCGGACATACTATTAGACTTCCCTCTTTTTCTTTGCCCTTCTTTTCCCCCTTCCTAGTCTCCAGAGAGTCCTTGGTCGCGAGGATACCCCGCTCGGCTTGCGTGTGCATCCGACCTTGTCGAACCCGCAAGCCCTTCTGCAATACATACATGTTGTTTATATCTAGTTTAGCTCCATAACTAGAGTGGTGTTGGCATTTCAAGCGGTGAAGAGATTGATTCTTTGAGTATGAGAGATTGAAAGCTGAGCGGTACAAGCCAGTCACTCCAACCAAACCAACGACCCAGAGGAACCAACTGGGCACCCTGATGCCATGAAGAGAACGTGAACGATCAAACAACGAACTTGGGTGTCCGTGTGGAAGCTAGGGTAGGGTAACCCGTCCACTCAGTGACGCCCGATGAGATGCCGTTGTCTCAAACCTCCGACCACCCACGTACATAGCGGTCAACGATATGCATTACGCAAGATCCCTCCAAGAGCCCATCTACACTCGCCTCGTTCCTAGCGGAAGAGTAAGGTTGGTCCAGAAGCGATGCCGGCCGATTCTTGGTTGCGTGTCCCGTTCTGCACCACAGATGTTGGGAACTTGGAACTGTTGAAATAGCCCAATTCTCAAAATACGCTGTAGTGATACCAATTTTCTCAAGATTAATTTACATGGCACAGGGAAAGTCCACTAGGGACCGCAAATACGATCGATCTCGGGGGTACCAGGAGATAGTACGGCATCCGTGATACCCGTATTTTTATATTTTTTTTCCAGGAGATATTGTGTACATCAAGCCATTTGGGGAGTGAACAGAAGGACGACATTTCGAGGTGTAGTGGAACGATGACATGTCCTTCCTGATGAACAAGCTACACGCGTCCACTCCCCTCTCCGGATCCCTCTCCGCGGCGGAAAACAGGAGCACTTAGAATCACGGGGACATCTTTAGTCCGCTGACTTCCGAAAAAAGAAAAAGGGAAAAGGAAAAAAGCCCTGTTCGTGAGTTGAGGGCGAAGGACCGTTGGTGCATGTGTGGAGCTGCCTAGCGAGTTGGGAGAGGTCACCATGTAAGTGGACGAAACTAGGCATGCAAGAGACGTTCCTCGCAGGTAATGAGAACGTAAAGTAGAGCCTACCACTCTGAGGACTCGGAGAGAATACGTTATCCATAGACAATTCCCAACCTGGTCGAAATGAAAGGCGGTATCCCGGGATCCGATACCCGAAGATAGTGAGCCTGGAGGTTTTACACGCCAGCCAAAGCGAGGTTTTACAAGAGGCCATATGGATTGCCACACACACAGGCATGAGGGACGTTCTTGGCAGGGGAGACTTCGGAGAAGAAAGAATTTCACCGCAAACAGGTTCTAGAACAACTGATGGGGAAAGAAAAAGTCATGGGGAAGGGAAAGGAAGGGTGGACGATGTTGGTGGAGGGTAAGCAGGACACACAGGCTACTAAAATTGAGAATGCCATAAAACTGAATTGTGAATGCGGCTCCCGTCTCGTTTCTATGAGCTTATTGAATTGCCAGAGATGAGACGCGGTGGCAGCAGAACGATGGGATGAGAGGATCCCCCTTGTAGACATTGGGTTGTTTCCATCTCTACATCTCTACTTCGTACTCCAGGGAGTCCCCTAAGCGAGGAAACCGACGGATTCATTTCCTTGGTACTTGAATCCTAGAAACGAGACAGGGAACGGTTGAGGTCGAATGCGGAGCCAGAACTCGAAAGGTCCTCGAAATGGAGCCGACTAAAGCAACCATTTCGTCCATCAACAGCCGAAGGAAGGAAGGGGATCTTCAAACTCACCCACCCCCTCCAGACATCAAATAAACGACCCTCGGCGTCAAATGAGTGAAAAGACGGATCTCGAAAAACAAGAAGAGAAAAAGAAAAAAAGAAAAAAAGTCCGACGCGGAATCGTCTTTAATAATCAAAATTGATATCAATTGACATCGTCGTCCTACGCAAGGCAGGTGTACACGCAAGCAACGCAAGCAACGCAAGCAACGCAAGCAACCTTGACCAGCCAAGGACTAACAAGTTCTTCTATGAAGTAGTGCGTCGAGTTCTACTGCGTACTGCGTACTTCGTATATATTCTCCAACTCTCCAACCCGTACGTCTTCCCACCTGGAAAGAGAGGTAAGGTCGATCAATTTAGAAGTGGCACATTGAGAGCAGCCAGTATTCAAAATAATATATGGCCTACGAAGTACAACCCCAAACAAACCAGAAATAAAGAAAAGAAATAGGAATAAAAAGGTACGAAGTAAGCGTGCATCTGGTGCAGAAGATGCAAGATGTGGAAGGGTGCGACTCTAAAAAGGGGTATGATTGAAAATTCCAGCAGAGTGGATGACGCGTCATTGTCCAACATTCCCATTCCTACATAACGCTATAACCACACAACTCTTCCAACTCTCCCACACCTCCTTCCGTGCCCTCCTGTTGCAAAAGTCTTGGCATTGATTGAAGGGGACACTGATACGTTCGAGGCTTCTATTAGTAGAAACTCTGTTCTATAGATTTGATTGATAATACGTATCATAGGAAACAACCAGGCGGCACTGCTAACGAGGGATGGGACTGCATGGCAATGAAACCTGCGAATAAACTTTTACATATGGTTCGAGAAGTGAGTACGAGGCAGCACACACAATGGGTTCGTCCCACAAGTTCCGAGAACTTCGAATACATGATATTGGGAGCAGCAGCCCCAGCTATAGACCCCTTGACCCATTGACCGACAAGTCTCTGGGATCGGAGCCTTGTTTGGCTGTGCTTACAAGCACCAAACCCCAGATCCATATTCGAGAATTTCGCTTGACGACGAAGCAGTACGAAGTATGCGTGAAGACAGCAAGAGGAAGGGTATGAGAGTACGTACCCTCCCGACAATCTCTATCAGGTCGTATAAATCTGTCGTAGCCGCGTCATTCCGGGCCCAAGCCGTTGTACGTACCCTAAACGGCACATGGGATGGAACATCGAAGAGTTACCTCTAAACCTTTTTGCTCAGGTTGAAAGAGTATGTACAGGTACAACCTCTTCCTCTCTTCCATCTGATGGAAATCTCTCGCTGGCTCCTGCTGGCTCTTGTCTCTTGCCATAACAAGACCTCTGCTATAGGAGTTCGCCTACCCTTCCTTGTTCTTGGAGACCTTCGCCGAAATGGACAAAGACTCTAAAAGCTAAATGCGACTTAGGTCTGGTTTCTTCATTGTTGTGTCTTCAGGAAACCACTAGTATGTTCTGGACCCCGCGTGAGCTACGAAGCATAGAGATTGAATCGGTATCCGCATCTGGTATCGTGTCGTGGCTATGGATGGACGGGCAACTTTGGGGGATCTCCGATCAGTAGCACAGCCGTCTCGAGACGATGACATCGAAACACTCGTCACTAATAATAACGGCCATCTATCCTGCCCATACGGTAGGTAGTAACATCATCACCTCCCATTGCGGATTTAATTGGAAACCTGCTGGGCCCCTGCATCGCTTACGGCTATGGAGGTCACATCTTTGGTAAACGGCATATGCCGGTCAGTCTATTATCTTCATTTACAATAGGAAGCTAGAGAGAGCTGGAAATTTACGTTACATGACAATAAAGGGAACACTTTGAAATATGCGTAAGCGAAGGATTCCGAGTGAATGAATCCAAAAGACACGTAATCTTATATCGAGGCCGAGTGTCGAAGTTCGCAGTGACTCAAAGTCGAAAAAAGGTCAACAGCCTTTAACGCTTGAACGGGATGTCTTCTACTCCGCAGGCGATATTGGATCCAAAGGTTCTGAGGCAATTCTAAGCGGAAGCGTGAGCCATCATCATAAACCTGGGCCCATCTTACGTCGTGCATGGGACAGGGTCCGGGCATTTTCCATTGACAGACAATGCTGTGGTAGTACCAGTGCGTCGAGGTTGCAAAGCATTGATATCATTCAATTGCGTCCACTGTTTGCCAAGCAAGCTCCTTCGGAACTTGGGATTCCGGGTGCCGACTTCCAGTCGATCTGAAACTCGCATTCCTGAGAGAGCTGGTCCAAGCTGGAAACAAATTGACACTCGTGGACATACCTTAAAGTCCGGAGACGGGGAGAGAGAGAAAGAAAAATAGAGATAGAGATAATTTGTCATTGGGACCCCGTCAATTTTCAATAGGTCAAGGCACACGTGAACTCGTGCTGGAGAAGAAAAAAGTCCTTTTTTGGGAAGTATTGAAGCTGGGTTGGCCGAGGTCGTCAACATTGTGCAAGAAAGCTGTTGAGATTTCGCTGGAGCAGCCTCGCATCTTGCTAGTTTAGAAGATCGAATTACATCGCCTCAGCCACGAAGAGAGATCGTTGGATGCGAACCATATTCGCATTTCTCCGCAGCGATCGCTCGTTTGACAGGTCATGATAGAGATTCCAGGGATGAGACAATGACACTGACGCCGCCCTCACACCCCCTAGTTGAACCGGCCACGAGGCTCACGAATCCTGTGTGCCTGGAAAACGGAAGTATACGTGCGGCTTCGCCATCGCCGATCATGGCGGACCGCTCTAGAAGGTCAAGGGCAGTATAACGCGTAGGCCAGCGGAGTGTCAGTGGCAAAGATGACGACCCATCCACTCCAGGCACCGTCGACCTTTGCCCAGACGCCAACATCGTTTATAGACGATTGTAAACTAGTTGAGGTGTGCTTCGTAGACACGACAGATGGGATTCTCTGGCCCTTACAGATCGGTAGTTCCCAGTGAAGTAGCAAAGGGAAAGGGGCAGCGGCGAGCATCCGTGGACCAACTGCACTTGTACCTCCACCTCACCTCCAGCCGGTTCTATCGAGGGCGCAGATGAGATAAGGATTCTTAGGAGTCTTTGTTACTGCCTCGACATCAGCGATTCTGTCGACGCGCTTGTCATGCAGAAGAAGTTTAAATCCAACTGGAGCAGGAAATCGCGAAACCACTGTTCTTCTTTCAAGATTTGTTGGAAAAAGCAGCAATGAGCATGCATTACTACCAATAACTTGGGCAGGGCAAAAGCAGCGCCACTAAGAAACCGATCCTGGGCGCAAAAATGGAAAGCAGCGCCTCGTCATCGCCCCTTCTACACTTCAAGCCTCAAGCAAGCCGAAACATTGGTTGGAAGGAAGGCTAAAAAAAAAAAAAAGTACGAAGTACAGCATACAGCGTGGCAGGCAGAATGGACTAAGGAATCGGAAGTTACGAGTACCAAGAAGAGTGGTGTGACTGGGGATTTGTAAACTTGTCCCACCACTGGTATAGGTACTTTGCACATCCGCCAATCCAATGTCCATGGTCCCCTCTAATTCTTGTATTAGTGCCGTGTAAGGTACCGCCTCAGGGAGTGCCCAGAGAGACTGAGAGAGTGTCGACAAGTGAGCTGCCAAGACTTCCGTACTGTGCGACCGGAAATGATTTACGACTGTGCCGAGTGACCATGCTGACGCAAATCCGCATGTCATTTGGTGGCCTGTCCTGGCTGCTCAAGTACATGTACCAGCACAGTTTTTCTCGTGCCGACGATGAGTGCGTGTCCAATGAGATGTAAACTACGAAGTACGAAGTACGAAGTACCATACCCATTGCCCCTAGTCTGCGTGGACACGAATACAGCAATATCTGTTAGTGAAAATACCCGGCCTTAACCACAACCCCCCTCCTCGCCAAGAAGATGGAGAAGCCTTTCCGTATTGCTTTTTATCGCATTCCACGATCATTCATTAATACTCCGTACTTCGTAGATGTTTACTATCGGGGGAGAGAAAGTGCGGAATTACAGGCTCTACATCGGGTGACGGGAGTGACGGGTGACCGGTGATGGGTCATGGTGATGGGTTGACGGTCGACGTGGAATCATGGGCCAATTGCCAAGAAAGGAGCTCGGCATGAGAGGTATTCCTGCGCTGCTGGATCGCAAATGCGAATTGCGAGTTTTACGGACTCTTGAGGGGAAGAAACAGTGACCAACTGCTAAAAACCGACTGGATGAGTGCAATTGATAGTGAGTACTCATCAGTCATACGAAATACGTCTGGTGTATGTTGGGGTCAAGGGGATAAACGATAAACGATGCCTATTTCATAGGACCCTTCATTGTTCTTGGCTCATGACGACTGGGGGAACTGACGACGTAGATTACGATCTTTACGACAACGCAAGAATCGACCAGTGGTAGAGTACTTATTAGGCAGTGGTGCGCCTCATCACCGGCCTCACCCGGTCGTCCACTGCCAACATTGAACTCACTCACAACTGGAAAAATTGTTTGCCTTGGAGCACAGGCTATTTACAGAAGGAGACCAGCACTGAAGGCAGGCAACAGAGGCCAGCAGCAGCAGCAGCCTGAGCACTTCATCGCACAGGCAGCACAGGAGCAGAGAGCGCATACGGAATTGGACAGACCAAAACCAACCGTCATTGATCGAGGATTGAAAAGTACTTGTACATGTACCTGTACGTACGTGGAGGCCTTCGTACTGCGCATCGGGTTCAAACAGCCAGTGTTAATGAGACACAGCCTCTGATTGGCCCTTCTCACGCAGCTTACGCGTATGCCTTCGACACCTTCGACCATTTCCCATTTTCCATGCGCTTTCCTCCCCCCCACAGTGTCCACACTAGGCCCACCACCACACACAAGAGGCGTCACTCATCATTGACTTGGATGTCCCCTGCCGACTTCTCTTAATTCCCTTTGGTTGAACCTGCGGTCGTGCGTTGCCTCCGCCCCAACATATACCATATACCCGACCCTCATACGCACATCGTCGAACCCCCCCAAGGCCCTGCCCATCTACGAAACCCTTTCGACGGGAAAATTCCCTCGACCGCTTCGATCCCGAACGTCGGAAATCCTAGCCAGCTACACATCACCCCTCGTGAGCAGCCTGGCCCTTCACCAACCGACGAACGACCTGACGACTTGAACGAATCACTCTTGACCCTCGACTACTTGATCGATTCTCTACGGCGGAGAAGGGGGAAGTGCCGAAACGGAATACGGAATACGCTCATTGATATCAGCCGAGTACCATAAGCGACGAAGAGCGAACTTGGGACACCGACCAAAGGAAACGGGAAAGATCCCATCTCTTTTCGCGGCGAATCTTCATCTACGAATACCCTCTTCCAACACTCTCCGAATCACTAATTTCCATCATCGCTGCCGTCTACGATTCGATTCGAAATCCTTTGGTCGTACTGATCTACGTCCGCCATTCGTTTTCCTCCCAAACCATCATCAATACAGAATCACTGCACAGTTGGCCCGCTCGAAATCAGATCTTCTTTGAACGACGTCGCATATTCTCTTCCATCAGCGACCAGGTCAAACCCGTCACCTGGTCCTTCGGGGTCCTCAATTCCAACCGCAACTATGGCTGACGACGAACAGCCTAACAATGGACCCCCATCGGGCCAAAGCTTCGACGAAGAATGGGCACGAGATCTCAGGATACGGTTCGAGTCCCTACTGCGCGACAAGCGCATGAACGAATTGCGGTCATCACATACTCGGCGCTTCGGATCTCCAGGACCTCGAGAGTGCTCCTCGAACGCCAACCTCCGGGCGGCAGCTTCTAGTTCTTCTGGAAGGCCATCAACATCCCACGGGCATTCGACTCCGCCCTCGTACTCGTCCATCCGCCATCTGCCCAAGATCCCAACCCCTCCCAACCCTAATGATCGCGAATCCCAAAAATTCAGGAGTCTGATGATTAGCCTTTCCCTCACGCCGACGAAATACGAAAACCCCGGCCTACTCGACGAAGCTTTACAGATCATTCCCCTCGACAGGATATACGCCGAGGCGGAGGAGGAAACTCAGGTTCTTCAAGCCCAAGCTGCGAGTTTGGGTCAGAGCAAAGCTGAGTGGGGTTACCAAGATTGCGTAATTCGAGCGCTTCTAAGGTACGTTACTACCTATGATGGAGGATTGATTCCTCTTTTTCCACTTTCCCGCCCCTTTTGTAAGTGAGTTCATTCCGTCTGACTCTCAATCAAAGGTGGTTTAAGCGCTCTTTCTTTACCTGGGTGAATAATCCACCCTGTCCTGTATGCCTCTCACCAACAATCGCCCATGGCATGGCAGCCCCGACACCCGATGAAAGTGCCTGCGGCGCACTACGAGTCGAGTTGTACCGATGCTCTGCGGCTGATTGCGGCGCATTCGAACGATTTCCCCGGTTCGGCGATGTGTGGAGGTTACTCCAAACCAGACGTGGCCGTGTAGGCGAATGGGCCAATTGCTTCAGCATGCTCTGCAGGGCTGTTGGTGGTCGCGTTCGCTGGGTCTGGAATGCGGAAGATCACGTTTGGACGGAAGTTTATTCCGAGCACCAACAACGATGGGTCCACGTTGATCCCGTCGAGGAGATCTGGGACAATCCGAGGCTCTACACCGAAGGTTGGGGCAAGAAGATGTCCTACTGCGTTGCATTCTCCATTGACGGCGCGGCTGACGTCACCCGCCGATACGTACGAAAGACGGAGTACGCTCTCCCGCGCAATCGATGCCCCGAAGAGGTTATGCTTTACATCATGCAAGAAATCCGCAACATTCGCCGCGCCAACATGAGCAAGGACGAAAGGTATCGACTCCAAAAGGAGGACGCGAAGGAGGACGCTGAGCTAAGAGGCTTTGTCGTTGCTTCCATCGCGATGGCCGTTACCAATCTGGTTCCTGGCGGCAGCTCCAACGCCTCTGGGGGATCTGGCGATGACACGAAGAGACCCGCAGAGCAGCCTGCGCAGGCGCCTGGTGGAGTGGCGTGGTTAGCTTCTAACGAAGAAGGGAGGATGAATCAAAATCAGTACCCCGGATATCCTCCTCAGGATCCCTCCCCCCGAAGAGATGTGCCATGAACTGAGCGCTGGGACTAATTTCCCTTGCGACCCTCCACTACACCAACGGATTCCTGGCTGCCAGGCCTCCGATGCATGGCTGATACCCTTCAAAATTCCTTCGAGATCAGCCGCCCACCCAGCTCATTGGTAAAACATGACCTCTAAATACCAAAGGCGAAGAATCGATTGGGAACAGGCATTGCTGCCTGCGGTTTTCCTATTCCACCGCTAAAGAACTTCACAGCTTCCGTCAACTGCAATCATTTGTCTTTTGACACCAGCACAACGATCTTCCAACTGGATCTGACAGAGTATCCTCGGGTACGCCCTACCGACCACTCTCCCACTTCTGCCGCCTTGGGCGCCGACGCACCTCTCAAACTAGACCTTATAGCCTAATTTCCCCAGCGTCATTCGATCCTCGCGAGGCCCTTAACGCAATCGCCTTTGCGACCTCTTCCACAGCTCTTCATCCAAACTCAGGCGTCGGCAGTCCGTCACTCTTTCTGACTGCTCCTACATCTAATTCCTTATGCTCTGTCGATCATGGAACCCGCAGTTCGGCGATATATAAATGTATACACCTTAATCTCGCGCTCATCATCTATGGATCTATCCTGCACGTCCTATCAGGATTCGCGCCACTACACAGCGATCTTTCTTGGCATCTAGCCCTCCTTTTTTCATTTGTCTCCTTGCTTTTTTCTTTCTTTCCTGGGATATACGGTGGTGCGTGTATACGTCATGGCCTGATCCTGGTCAAGCGATTCGGAAACTTATATAACTTTCCTTTGTCTAAACCACTTGGGGGGTGGGGGTGACGAGAAAGAGGGCGCGGACATGTTACGCGCATTTGGCATATCATTTTTGCGGCCGGGCGGAAAAAGAGGCCGGGAACTGGCGTTTCTGGATTCCTTTCTCTTTTCTTGTTTGATGTATTCTATCCATCCATTGATCTGTCTTTTTTTCTCTCTCTTTTTTATTGGTTTTTATTGGCAAATCGGGCATTTGATGATGGGATGCAAATGCAAAATAAGATGCCTTAGAGAAAAAGGCAACGTTGGTACAAGGAACGGCCTCGAGAAGACCCGGTGAAGGTCCTTTTTGGGAGCCCCGAGGTATGGGATATGGAGCCTACTTTAGATCTTGCAATACACTTTTGTTCTTTTGCAGATGAACTTGGACTTGGGACTTGCTGGAAGACCTTTGGTGTTAAATGTTGGCGCGGCGCGCTTCTGTTACGGCAGACAGCAGCAGATCAACCCGTCTTCATGATACTCCGAGGTATGACTGCCATTCATGGACGGCGGAGGAGTGATATCCTAACTCTGTCAACAAGTGTGACGGTTTCCAATTGCACTCATCACTTACAAACCTAATTTTGTTTCATCTGGACATTTTGACGAAACTCAAACCTTAACATCCCGTGTTCTCAGGCCCCGCCCACTACTTTCGAGGAGAAAAGTTTGAGCGAAGAAAGGCTCTACTACTACTTATCCAAGGTGCTGTCGAAAAGGACAAGGCGAGAGATAACCATGACGAAATTCAATTTTGCCGGCATTTTGTGAGATTGGGGGGTAATGGGATAGGTGGTGCTGCACAGTCGGCAGTCGTTTTTTCTTCCGAAGTAATGTAGGACCGGCGTGGGCACGGTGATAAGGTTGCAACGTTTATTTCCATTGTATCACTCTACCTGGGAGTAAAACGTCGGGTGTGGAACTGGAACTTGGAGGCGGTTAATATCGTTTCCATACTTTGTAGATTTCGTTGCTGCTGATGGTGGGAGGTGAACAACGTATGCTGTACTTCGTAGATTGATATGTTCTATTTCTGGCTGATGCGGGGTGAGGGACGATATAGATACTTCTAATCGGTTGGTTGGATGAGGTTCTAGGTTTCTTCTTCATCTATCAATAGATTGGGTTGGAGTGATTGGGGAATATATATTGTCTATTTAGAGATATCTCCAGTTGGGAGTTGATGTCAAGGAAGCCAGATGTCGGGCAGGCGGCCTCTAACCGGAAGAGTGGTTGTTGACTCTCCCGCCATCGATTGGTCCGTAAAGGTTTCCCATCAACCTAACAAGAAATACCACGAGGTTTATATATTGAGGGATATGTTGTGAGCCTGAAAGGCCCAGAGGCTCCCCGGTTTGAGCCACACCGAGTTGCGAGATGGAAGCAGAGATGAGAGGGAGCTCAAACCGGCGCCGCCACCAATGCAATCATTTGATCTCATCATTAGTGAAGGAATTGATTTAAGCTCTGGAAATAGCGAACGTCGGTCCATTCGGCCGCGATCTACGAAGTAACTTCGCAGTTAGTCAAGACGAACGGTTCATGGAGTCAGTTGGGATTAATCGCCAGTTGTCTTGCACGATTGATTACCTTCCTTGAGTACGAAGTAATATCACAAGGCAGGAACGGTTGTGCCGTGCTTGTGCCTGTGTTTGTGTTTGTGTTTGTGTTTGTGCTTGTCCTTCGACTTGTGCTTCGACTTGTGCTGGTGCTGGACGCGACCACTTAAAGTGGCCACCGCTTCTCGCGTCAAAACGCGCCGCGCTCGTGCCTCATTTCCAGCCCCCATCGGAGAGAACAAGAGGAACCGACTTGAATAAATGCTCGCTCACTCACACAACTCAATGAGCTTCTCCTACCGTCAAATATCTGTTTATATCTAGTTCAGCACCAAACAAATAACCAATCGGACTCGAACCTCTAAATCATCCCTCAACTTGACATTTCCTTCATATCTTCGATTCCTTGAAATATCAATCATACAGCCACCACAACTACTATTCCCACAACCACTACCACCGACACCACAGACACAATGACTCTCAAAAGGAAGCGATCCGTCTCCGAGCTCTCGAGCTCTCCCGTCCGTCCGTCCAGCTCCTGTTTTACCTCGCCCGCCTCCAGCATCAACTTCTCCTTCAACTCCTTCGCCGGACCCTCATCTCCCACACCCATGCCAGCAAGGAACCCTTCCCACCTCAATAGCCGCACCCTCAAACGCTTCCGTGACAGTCGCCCATCAGAGGAAGAAGTGCATCGTAAGTTTCTACAAGTGAAGCCCCCTAATCGTTGTACATTTTCAGCGTAGAAGACTCACCATTTATTCCTCGCCCCACAGAACGCACTCTCGGACTCTTGTACTCAGCCCAGCGACAGCAGCAACGAAGTACCCACCCCTTCGCGACTGCGTCCACTTCCTCCGTCTTGCCCGACGTCCCTACCTCCCAAGGGAATAACAACACTACGGACGCCAATGATAATATCCGTGCCCAGAGGTCACTGCATAGTTTCTGGAGGTTACCATCGGCTCCAACCTCGGCTGCAACGGCGCCTTCGGTGGGCATGGATCTGGTCATTTCAACGACATGCGATGACTGCGGCGTTGATTTGCCCGTGTCTGATGATGGATCGGGCGCGATGGATGTTGATGGTTGCGGTCTTACGGTAGGGGACTATACCTGTGCACCTTGCGGGAAGAAGGTCTGCTCGCATTGCTCGGTGACGAATTTGGAGGAGCAGCGGAGGTGTTTGCAGTGTGCTAGAAGGAATGCCTGGGCCGGCGGTGTTGGCTGGGCGAACGGGTCTGGTGTCTCCGTCTTCTAGAGCGGGCAGGGATGTTCTTATGTGTTTACACAATTTGGAAGGGATGCAATGGCGTTTTACGGAAAGGATGGGGGAGGCATGCTTAGGCGTTTTCGGTTACGGACTGGCTCAGTTAGGAATACGGACGTTGTGCTTTCGACTTTCGCATATATGGAATAGCTTATGAGGAAAGAAGTCATCTTGCTTAACCTTTGGTGTTGACGTTTTGCGTCTGGAGAGTGTTAAATCTACCCATTGCCAGGCTAGACTACTATGATGGGCATCTAACAGTGTAAGATTACTGCGAACACACTAATTAGTATTAGCAGGTGTTGAACGCAGTCGACTTACGAAGTAGCTCCAATTACATCAACCTCAATATTGATTTGATAGATCAGCCCAGCACCTAAAGTGAGCCGACCCTCCACTACCCCTCCGTTTGTGCCATATGCGGGTGCTCGTCATGCACTGACAAGTTGTGGATGCGGGGCAGCTCATCCGTGCTGCCTGCCCCGTACCACCTTCTAGCGAACGGCGGACCTTAGACCAGCTCCTCACTCGCTCTCCTCAACAAACACCCTTCCTTCCTCTTCCATTTACTCCAGCAAGCTCCAATATCAATCTTCACATACCCATAATTCTTCATCTCGTAAAGGAGAAATTTCACGAGATCAGGAAAGCCGCAATGTCAGCGCCACGAGCTCGACCTGCAAGTCACGCAGACAGCTGGTACAAAGGCAACCCCACCATCCTTTCCGAAGAGCTCGAGGACAACCTCGAAGACGTTCCCAGCTCCATCCATGATAAGGATCTCCCCATTCCAGGCGCCAGGGTTATAATTGCACCGTATGTGCTTCCTTAAGACCCTGCCATATTTATTCTCCACCAACCTCGACAAACTTCATCCCCTCGGGGAGCTCTTTGATCCGACCCACCCACTCATAGCACCAAGGAGCTAACCTGAGCAAATCTACTCATCCCCCCAGTCACGCTGGCTACGATTACTCAGGCAAGTGCGCCGCCTGGGCTTACAAGTGTCTCGACTTAAGCAAGGCGAAACGGGTCTTCGTCCTCGGCCCCTCTCACACATACTATCTCGACGGCAGCGCCGTGACGACATGCGGGAAGTACGAGACGCCGTTCGGCGACCTTGCCGTGGACAGGGAGACCTTGGCGAAGATCAAGAAGGACGGCGGCTTCAAGGACATACCCTTTAGGAACGACGTCTCGGAGCACTCGCTTGAGATGCATCTGCCTTACATCTACAAACGCATGGAACAGACGTTCTCTTCTCCCGAGGAGTTCCCCGTCATCGTCCCATTGCTCATTGGTGATAATAACAAGCAGGAGGAGAAGGAAGTGGGAAGACTCCTCGCTCCTTACCTGGCGGACCCCGAGAATGCCTTCGTCATCAGCTCAGACTTCTGCCACTGGGGCCGTCGGTTCGATTACGCCGTGTACTCGCCCACGGCCGAAATAGACGGCCTCGAGCATCTGTCGAGGTCGGACAGGAGGGTCCAGGGGCGACCTATCCACGAGACTATCAAGATGCTGGATCAGCTTGCAATGGACGCCATTGAGACGGGCAAGCACGACAGCTTTTTTGATAATCTTAAACAGACGAAGAATACGGTCTGCGGAAGGCATCCCATTGGCGTCGTCATGGCCGCGCTGGAGGAGGTCGGGAGGCAGAGGGGGGAGGAGGGCAAGTATAAGTTCAAGTTTGTGCAGTATCAGCGGAGTGGGCTCGTTGAGGATGTTCATGACTCTAGTGTGAGCTATGGAGCTGCGTATGCGATCGTATGAGGCATTGTCGTAGCAAGACTACACACACAACTCTTTTCTCTCAATTCCCCATGTTACTGGTGTCTGTTGGAAGCTCGAGGGGTTCGGCAGCGAGGCACGCCAAGGGTAGCTATGCGGGTGGATAGAATGGACGTATCATACAATCAGATATCTCAAAGTCGCGGGGTTGTGGACCCAACTCACCCGCCTATCTGCTTCTCGTCTATCGTTTTCTCCAACAGGCACCTCCGTCTCTACATAAAAAGGAGGATAAAAGGTCAATGTTAGACGAAACTCGAGCTTTAATATCCAGTGTGGGGAGCTCATGCTGGCACCGCTGGGGGCGGCTCGATGCCGGCATATAATAAGATGGGACAAGTATTATAATCCATGAATTTATACGTGGATCCTTTCAGACGGGTGTGCTGCATTTCGCATTTGCCCTGCCTATATGGAATCTGACAATGCCGAGAATCCACCGGGAAACAAGTAGAGAAGGAAGGATTCACCAATTTTCAACAATCAGAACAACACCAAGTAATTAGAACTACTTCGTACTTCGTAAGACTACTCTAGGGGGGACGGTCAACGATCACAAACCCTTCTCAGAAAGAAAGAAGAAGAAAAAAATTGTGAGAGCTCAATTGTCTGCTCCGAGCCGGGGTCACAGCAAGTCGATCTCACGGGAAGGTGGAGACAAGGAAGTGCTCATGGTAAGATTTGCACGGGCAAAGAGAGCAAGACCACACAGGGACGTTCAGGGGGAGTGAGAATGGCCGAGTGTCGAGCCATCAGAGTTCTTGGATTGGGTCTTGACGTTCCCGGGGAAGGCGAGGCACGGAAGCTCGACATTTCTCCGTCCCAGAACATTGTTGCGTTTCCGGCTTGTGGAGAGTGATGGTAGGGAGGCGGTGCGATGCATCGCAACAGATGCTGCATCCACCAAGACCACCAAGACCAAGACCATCTCCATCGCTAGAGTGTGTGGCGGGGCCGCTCTGCGGCTGAGTACACTACAACGTTTCAACTAACGTGTGCGGCTGCGCCGTCTCCAAAGTCCTACTTCGTACTTCGTGGAAGGCTCACCCACAGCTTGGGGGATTCCGTGCAGCATCTTGGCCAGAGACGTCATCGAGCCAAGCCTGGCGCGTTGTTCAAACTCTCTTCAGTCAAGAGTACGACGGTTACGACGAGGGTGACGAGAGATGACCTACGAACTTGAATATCTATTTATGTGTGCTTCAAAATATTGCTGATTTTTACGAAGTAACACGGGGAAAGCTGAATGCAGGTCAGCCTTTTTCATCCTATGGTTTTCCCTTTTCGTCAGCGAACATGAGATTCGTGGGCTAATTTACGAGCACTACGAAGTACTGCGCGCAGCGCAACCCATTGCGTCGCGTCCCCCGACCAGAAGGTTGAGGTTCAATGGTGAGGGTTTTCGAGGATGAAACAAGTACCAGTGTCCCGTACCCTGTTCTCCCCTTGAAGTCTCTCAAGCCCGCATTGCATTGGGTCTCTCATTGCTTGCAGTGTAACAGGAACTGTGTGTGTGTGTGTATCATCTTTCCGGGCTGGCGAGACCAAGAAGTCCTGATATTGAACATGAGGCCGATTCAAGATGCCTGCACCCATATATAATAAGCAATGGATATTCTTCGTTATGGGGGATTGGTTGGTCTTCTCCAGATGCCTGGCCAGGCTGCAGGCAGCATGAGTTTAGCGAGGTCAAGTTTGGACTGTCAGCTACAAACGACATTGAAGTAATACTTCGTCCTTCAAGCTTAATTCCGGGTGTGTGTGTGTGCGAAGTAAGAACATAAGGCCGGAGTACTCTTCTTGTACATTGTGAAGCCGCTGGTCTTAAGTCTTGATACTCGTTGAACGCCTCAATGTTTGCAGCACAAACTAGTGTTGATACTTCCAATCCATGTTCTACATCTGCCGGAAACATTGATCCTGAATATCAAATGACCACGCACCTGCTTGTGAGTTTAATCCTGAACCGTCTTCTTCGTACTTCGTCGTTTAGGACTTTATTTAAAGTCTATTTGAAGTGCAGAGCAACCATTGATTCCATTTCGACCATTGGCATGAGGAGTGCCTCATTCGATTTTGTCTTAGTGCTCGAGCGACGAAGGACATCAAGATTAGTCGAGGGGCGGGACAGCGCATCTGCATCTCGGTCACAATTTTGGCGAAGGTCCATCGCCCACTTTTTTGTCGCATCTCAGTCTAGCCGACCCCTGGAGACATTTGACGGACGATCATTCCAGCAGGGGAAGCTGCACGGGTATTTCTCGACTTTCCATTGACCATACATCGATATTGTGACGGATCCCAAACCACCAACAATTGACGACTTCACATTCAGAGCCTAGCGAGCCAGCAGATGCAACCCCAGCCGCAACTGAAGCACTGGTTGAAGAACTTGATCAATTAATGTTGCTTTTGGCGCTGTGCCAGCGTGTAGCTCGATTGTACCCGCGATCTCGAATGGTACTTGCAGATTTAGTGCGGTCAAATCAGGTCTAATTTTGTCAGCCGCCACACCACAGCCTCCTTTTTTTTCGTTGTGTTTCGATGCAGTGTTGTTCATTGTAAGATTACATTGTACTTACGCAGAAGTACACAATTAAGGTACAGTGTAGCCCAGCGCCCTGTCAAGAGGAAAGAGTACCTCGCATGTACCTTAGTACCTCAGTACCTCAGTACCTCAGTAACCCCATCCTAATTACAGTAACATTTAGCGTATTTTCCCCTTCGCAGTCCTGCACCCTTCTTGGCCAAGGACTCCTGAAAACGGTCGCCGCCACCGCTGCGTCAAAATCTCACTTCCATCTTCAACATCGTATCCGAATCATCTTATCGCCCTCGGTCTCGAATTTTCGGATTTCCACCCATTCCTCTCTCTGCGCTCGCCCCGACACCTCATCGATCGTTAGCTTGACGACGATAACGATAATCCGCGACTTCCTGCGCGGCATCCTGCCTGTCTTTCAGGAAGGCGTCCCCCTAATCCAGCCTTGGAGCGCTGAGACGCAGAACTTCCATTCGCAAAAATGAGCAATGTGAGTGTTTGTTTTTATTTTCATGTCTCACTTTGACCTCCAATTCACCTATATCTTGGCATCAACGACGAAGCGGTTCTCTTCACGGCCGTACCAAGATCTAGCTGTTCGCTGGCCCAACGACGGGCTTGATTCATGCCAACCAGAATCGTCTGAATTGCATTGCTAACAAGGTCAATATAGTACGGGTCAGTATTCTATCGAGCCGCCACACGACGTTTACGCCGATCGCAACGAGTCGTGACCCTTTTCTCGGGCCTCGATTGCTAACCGAGTAAACATCAACAGATACGGACGGCCTAATCCCTTTGATGATAGGGAATCTCCTGCGGGAGGCGGCGGCTATGGTGGCCCTGTACGGCCGCCTCAGGGGTCGTTCGGCCAGGGTCCCTCTCCTTACGGTGGCCAGAGGAATAACAACTACGGCGGTATGGACGAATATCACTGTCTTTCACCCAGATAGCCCAGGCTAACACACAATACTAGGAGGCAACAACGTGGAGATGTCGAACCTGCCTAGCAACAACAGTTATGGCGGCGGCGGCGGCGGTTATGGGGGCAGAAACAATGGCGGTTACGGAGGTGGGAATGGCGGCGGCAACGCCGGAGGCTCCACATCCATTCTTGACGAATGCAGCGAGATCGATCGGGGAATCGAAGAGGTCGAGCGAAACCTCAACCAACTCCGAAACCTCCACCGTGCGGCACTCGGCGATACCGATACCAGTGGCGGCAGCCGCGTCAACCGCGAACTCGACAGCCTATCATCCGACACCATGACTCTTTACCGATCCCTCGTCGAACGTGTGCGCAAGATCAAGTCGAACCCTGCCTCGCGTCAGGGCGTGAACTCCCGCCAGGTAGATCGTATTGACAGCCGCTTGAAGAACGCCATCCGACAATATCAGGAGATTGATGCCGATTTCCGAAGGGAGACCCAGGGCCAGATTGCCAGGCAATACAGAATCGTCAAGCCTAATGCGACCGAGGATGAGATTGCTGCGGCTGTTGACGGCACCGACGGCGGCCAGGTGTTTACTCAGGCGCTTATGCAGAGTAACCGTCAAGGCCAGGCCACTGCTACTCTTAACAATGTCAGGGACCGTCATGCTCAGATTCTCAAGATTGAGCGCCAGATGACCGAACTGGCCCAACTCTTCCAGGACATGAATACTCTCGTTGTCCAGCAGGAGGTTGCTGTTGCCCAGATTGAGCAGAAGGCCGAGGAGGTTGTCGAGAACCTTGACAAGGGTAATGAGGAGATCGTTACGGCTGTTAAGACTGCCCGGGCAACTCGCCGGAAGAAGTGGTGGTGCCTTGGTATCACGAGTAAGTTGGCACTTTATTCTCATATGGCCATCGTCTTTGCTTCTCTAGATGCCCATTCTAACATTTGTCTACAGTCCTTATTATCATCATTATCGTCGTTGCCATCATCGCGTGGTTGGCGGGTAAGTCTTATATATCTATCTCTGCGCCCGGAATCGGCTCTAACCCCTTCTTCCAGCTACCGGCCAACTTAAGGGTGGCGGCGGTAATGACAACAATAACAATAGCAACAACAACAACAACGCCAAGCGAGGCATTGCTGTTGCTAATGTTGAAGCCGTTAGCTCTGTGCTTGTTAAGACGATTCCTCATGTGTCACGACAGATTTCCGAAACCGTTTCGAGGGCGAGATCTATCCAGCCTGGGGCGAGGTTCAGGAACATCTAGGAGGCCGGCACACCCTAGCGTATCTCAAATAATTGGACAGAACGGGAAGGTATGGCAATTGCGGAAACTAAGACAGGAACACACACATGGTTGTGTATGCTTTTTTCCGCCCGACTACAAGGGTTGGGAGCCGTCCCGTACCGGTCGTATAAAAGAACTGCCACAGGGCTGCTGTGCCTTGCTATAGATGGGTTCGCATTTCCTGATGCGAACTGTTTCCAACCTCCACCTTGAGCCTTGTTTTCAGGAGTGGAAATTCCACTGCTTGCATCTTCTTTGTTATTCTGTCATTGCGGGTGCTTCATGTGTTCTCGTTCGAAGGAAAAGGGGAAATTTGTCTTGTCTACCATCATTATTTCTTTTTCCTTGTGTTTTCGTCTCACTCGTCGCTGCCTCATCTGTTCGTTTGTTTTTCTCTAGCTCTTGTTCACCTGCTGCGTTGCTTTCTTTACTTTCGTTTCGGGGCAGCTGCATCTTTCAGGACCATAGGTATATTTTTAGTCTCTTGTTTAACATCGGCAAAGGTGAACTTGTTTTTTTTTCTTTTTCTTTTTTTGGTCTCTTTTAGGGTTTTAATTACTTTCGTCTCCTTTTTGGTAGTTAAAATTTTACATCATATGTCTTCTATTGTTGCGTATTCTACTCGGAATGGCCTTTCTGCAAAGCCAGTCGCGTTTTGAATCTGAAGAAATGCGTTTCATGAAGTGGGAGGGAGAGCTTGGAGAACATTGGAACCTGTAAAGGTGTGAGTGGGTAACAGGGAATGACGAATACAGTCTACTTGCTTCTTCCCATGCTTCTAGAAGAGCTTAGAGTTCTCTTGGATTGCTTGGGACGGACCAGGGTTTTATTTCTTGGCTTGGCGATATTGTCCAGATAAAAAGAGGTGAATTCCAAGGTTGACCAAAAAGTTCTACAGTGCTCGTTCTATACATTACTGACATAGAATTAAGAATATTATCGTACAAATGTTGCGGATTGCTAGATATGACCCCCAGATGGCAGATCTTGGAAGTTGAATGACAGAGGAGTGAAATGGACGACTGGTTCATGACAAACACAGTAGGCTCATTTTGAAATCGCCATATGCCCTACTAGACGGGTTTAGGCATAGTCGAAAATCCGAATTCATGTAGACGGTGAGAAAGGCGTAGGCAACGGCCCTGCCTAATGCGACTTGTCTGAACATCAGTTCCAAACCCGCGATGAGAGAACCGCTCGGTATCTTTCTCTGCTGCGCGAACCGGGTCGGAGCTCCGGGGAAGGCCACAACCTAGTGTGTAATGGAGTGGTGGTCTTGTCGCTTCAGGCCAAGAGTCCGTCCGATTGTATGGCGAGAAGGAGGGGGTTGAAAGGTAAGTCGTTGTGTTGAGTGCGGAGGCGAGGAAAGAAGCGCGAACAAGAGCGTTCAATCCCCCACTTTGTTTCCCGGTTGGGCTTTCTCATCCACTCCACTCTCTCCATGAACATCCCCTTCGACATGCGCCATCCCCTTCCGCCTTGACTGCCCCGCTTCCACCACCCTTCTCATGACGACCATGTTCTTCTCGAACTGCTCGATGAGAGTATTGTAGTCCTCCTTTCCCTCTGTTTTAGCCCCGCTGCTGCTCTCGCCCGATAGCTCAACATCTGCTTCTTCTCCTTCTACACCCTCGATCTTAAGCATTAGCGCACCGGGGCCCCCGCCTTGTCCTTCACCGTCCTCCATCTTTCTAAGCCCCGCGTCAACGACGGCCCAGTCCGCGCTCAGGCTTGCGGCGTGAGCTACCTTCCAAGAGCCATCTTCTCCCGGAGCCAGGTCCAGGAGTATAGACCGCGAAGCCTCCTTGTCAGCTGATAGAGGATCAGACGTTGAGAGTGCTTGCGTGAGGAGATCGGGATCGTCGTCGGTGAATATATAGTGTATATGAGGATGGTGAGTCGTCTTGGATGTAGTGTTGTGTATTAACGTGAACAGTGGTGGTAGGACTGGACCGCGATCATCGGAAGGTATGGAATTATCGTCATGGGGGTGGTCTTCTCCACGTTGGCCTTCTGCCTGAGCAGGCTGCTGCCTTGAGGCAGCAGGAGATGTTGGTCGCGGTTGGGAGTCTGCCGCGAGGGACGGCTGTGGCGGATCGGGAGATGTCATGGCGAGATCCTCGCTTGGGAGAATGAGGACAGCTCGGCGGATGGGTAGATGGTGGGGATTTTCAAAAAAGAGCCCCGTGGAAGCATCGTTGCGAAGGTGTGAATGGCGAGATGATTGCTGAGGCACATGTCCGGATCCGGCATCTGGGACCTGGAGAGCTTGGATTGCTTATCTTATCAGCACGTGAACTGCAGGGGTCTTTTGCCAGCATGATGCAAGCACTTCGAAGGTTACGAAGTATATTGATCGCGTCAGATCTCGCCCTCTACGAGTCTACATGTGATATCATTGTTTCATACTCTTCGGTAAATTACTTCTTGTTTATTCTTATTGGCTTACATCAATTTTGTGTCCTCTCGAAATCTTCTTGTGAAGCTGTTTAAGTCGATACCTGAGTGACGTGAGTCTGTACGTTATCCCGCAACTTATGGAAATCCATCCATCAGCGACCGGATGTGTCAACTTTGAGAGCTCTAATAGCCATGAACGTCATCGAACCAGACCTGGTGTATCAGTAGTACTAAAAGTATAAATTCATTTGATCCCTTGTAAGACGATGAACCAGACCCTTCTTTTTACATGCAACGCCCGAAAACACCCTCTGAGTACCCAGCAATCGTAAACAAACAACAGGTCATGACAGTTAACATTCACTCCTCGATTTCGGAGGTGGTTTCGTTGGCGGGGTCGTGCCATTCAAATCCTGCAAGGCGGCTTGTCAGTACGAAGTAGATACGGGCAAAATGCCGTCTCAAAGCCTGTACATACTCTGGCGGCACATGGGACACTGTCCCTTGGCGGACTCTTGTTTGATCCATTCCAAAATACAGTGCTAAAATTCGCGACGCGTCAGAAGTTAGTCCCAGGTTTTATAAGGCATCCAGTTTTGGATATCAACAATGAAGCGTCATACCATGTGGAAATTATGCCCGCATTTTCCGGATACTACAGATCAAATGACGCTGCTCGTCAGCTATGAGCGTAAATAGTTTTGGGGGGAGGATATGATGATGAATCCTGACATATGCTGCAATCATCGCCAGGATATTTGCAGGTTGGGCAAGTTCCGTCGAAGTGGACTTGGCAGATACCACAGACGTCGTCTTCGGGGAGGTCCCATCGCCAAGTGGCCACGGTATTCCACTGCGTAATCTTGACCTTCATGGTCTTTGAAGATGGCCTCCAATAGATACTTATACAGGCGAAGAATCGTATCAGGTCCGTAATGTTGGATATCAGTCTTCCTTTGAGCGAGGGCTGAGTTCTGCAGCAACCAACCAGACAGTGGATCTGAGGTCATCTCTAGTGAAAATGAGAGGAGATTGGTCAATTGAGATCCTCATCCTGGCAGATGATACCAGGTGACGGTTGCATCGAAAGTGGCCCAAGCTCCACTCCACCTGCTCTCATGAGGAAAGTCAAGCCTATTTACCGAATTTCTCACGATAGACCTCTGAGAGGAAAAAAAAAATACATAGAACTCTCTTTGTACACTTTGATAACGCCACGCCACGCCCAGAATCATCAAGAGAGTCCAGCCTTGGCTTTGAGGAGGATCCTTGTGCAGTTCCCTTGGGATGCACTGGAATACCAGTCAATTGCATTGGCCCCATTTTCTCTGGTCCTCTGTCAGAGGTGCCCAGGCGAATTTATCCTCACCACAGAGATAGCCACTGTCCCCTCTCTTTAGTGACCTGATGGTCCGATACCCCGATAATCCGAGAATCGTTCTCCTCACTTCATTTTAGCAACCCCCTAATATCCCTTATACCCTCTCACATAATGTCTGTCTCCGTCCTCTTTCGCTCCTCCCATCGCGCGGGGCTCCGACAATTTGGATCCCGAGCGACTCGCGCCTATCTCGCCGCCGCCGCTTCCACCCGTCATTTTTCCAATTTCCTCGTCACCCCCCAAGAACTCGCCGACGCGTTAGAGAAGAACCCTCCCAAAGTCAGCCCCGAGCCCAAGACCGTAGCCGTCTGCGCCGCCTGGTTCCTCCCCAACGATGAACGCACAGGAATCCAAGTTTTCCGAGAGACACGCATCCCCAAGGCGCGCTTCTTCGACCTCGACAAGGTGATCGACAAGCACTCGCCTTACCCTCATATGCTCCCCGATGCGAAGGAATTTGCTCTAGCGATGAGCGAGATCGGTGTTCGACGAGATGATACGGTCGTCGTCTACGATACCAAGGAACTCGGCATCTTCAGCGCGCCGAGGGTCGCCTGGACCATGAGGCTCTTCGGTCACCCCAAGGTCCACCTACTCAATAACTTCAAGCTATGGGTTGATGGAGGATTCCCAACCGAGACCGGCGAACTGTACAGCGTCGACTGCTGCACCTATCCGATCCACCCTATGGATGAGTCCAAGGTCGCATCGTTTGAGGAGGTCAAGGACATTGCTTTGGATTACGGCAAGGAGGGTGCTGAGGGTGTCCAAATTCTCGACGCCCGTCCCACTGGACGCTGGACTGGAAAGGACCCAGAACCCCGACCTACTATTTCTTCCGGACATATTCCCGGGTCTATCAGCCTTCCGTTCAGCGCCGTTCTAGATCCCGAGACCAAGGCTTTCTACGAGCCGGAGAGGTTGCGGCAGATCTTCCAAGAGAAGGGAGTCGATCCTGAGAAGCCAATCATTTCGAGTTGCGGTACTGGTGTAACGGCTTGTGTTCTCGAGACCGCGCTTGAAGTTGCAAATTATGGCTCTGCGGAATCGAGGAGAGTGTACGATGGTAGTTGGACGTAAGTTACACCAATCTTTGGCTTTACATATGTTCCTCGCGGCCTGTGACCTTTTCGCTAACCGTACTATGCAGAGAATGGGCGCAGAGGGTCAGTCCCTCCGAGAACCTCATTATCAAGACCGAAGGCGAGGAGGACGCTGCTTAAGATGAGAATGGCATGACGCAGATTTCGCGCCTTTTGTCGTTCGCCATTTCGCAAGAAGATTTCCTTTGTTTTACCCCCATTTTCTGTGGACCCATTACAGGATGCATCGATGTATGATACTTCTCATCTCTTATACGACTCGAGTTAGAAGGAGGACGTGGTAATAAAATGTCTCCCAACTGCAACCCATGCTTGTCTTAATACTCTTGTCTCCTCCTCCCCCATTGAATCCGTGCGCTTATTTCCCTCCAGATTGGAGCAACTGCAATCGTACAGAGTAATGTTCTATTCTACCCGATATTAAATCGCTTTGACAAATTTTACCCAATAAAAATAACTATTTTTTTCACGGAATTTCTTTAGGGCGTCCTCCGCTTTTGCTCTTAGCATTGTTAAGGGTGCGGTACTTTCAATTCCTCGGTGTAGTGATTAGCTACAGGAGACGCATCTTCCTCACCGAAGTTGTAGCGACGGTGAAACCCCCGATTGCTGCCTTGGTGCCTGGAAAATGAGGTGCCACACCACTTTAGGGCTCGGGAGCCGACCACACCAAAATTTACCATTGGCTGCCCCGCCAAATCCATCACAAAAAAAGTTGCATTGAAACGGACCTTGACTCCATCAACCTCCCAACACCGACTTTTTTCCTCTTCCCTCGCCCAGCCAGAAACAACGAAAGTTTTCCTCGCACCCCTCCTTTCGAATTACCGAATTTCGATCGAAACCTAAATCGACAAAATGGCTGACCGAGGTGGTGCTCCCCGTGGCGGTGGTTTCGGATCCCGAGGCGGAGACCGTGGTCGCGGTCGTGGTCGTGGCCGTGGACGCCGCGGTGGTAAGAGCGAGGAGAAGGAGTGGCAGCCCGTGACGAAGCTCGGCCGTCTCGTCAAGGCCGGCAAGATCAACAGCATGGAGGAGATCTACCTCCACTCTCTCCCCATCAAGGAGTACCAGATTGTTGATACTTTCCTCCCCAAGCTCAAGGATGAGGTCATGAAGGTGCGATATCCCGACACACTCTGTGTTCCAATTTAGGCGGTTGGGGGAAATGGGACCATACCGAAGAAAAAAAAAGAAAAAAACTCTTCAAACTGCGTCGAGGATAACTCTCGAGTGGCTGACCAAGTTTCTTGCCCCGGAAAACAGATCAAGCCCGTCCAGAAGCAGACCCGTGCCGGTCAGCGAACCCGATTCAAGGCCATTGTCATCATTGGTGACTCCGAGGGCCACGTCGGTCTCGGCATCAAGACCTCCAAGGAAGTCGCTACTGCCATCCGTGCCGCCATCATTATCGCCAAGCTCAGCGTCATCCCCGTGCGACGAGGATACTGGGGTGCTAACCTCGGTCAACCTCACTCTCTCCCCTCCAAGCAGAGCGGCAAGTGCGGTTCCGTCACCGTTCGTGTATGTAGACATCCTTTCCCCTCGATCCTGCAATCCGGGCACTACCACAGGCGCCCAACTGTTCCAAACGTTGTGCTCTTTCTTTCTTTCTTTTTTTTTTCGTTTCTTTTCTTGCTAACACGGGATTTTTTTTTCCAGCTCATTCCTGCCCCCCGCGGTACCGGCCTCGTTGCCTCTCCCGCCGTCAAGCGATTCCTCCAGCTCGCCGGTGTCGAGGATGCCTACACCTCGTCCGCTGGTTCGACCAAGACCCTCGAGAACACCCTCAAGGCCACCTTCAGCGCCGTCTCCAGCACCTACGGCTTCCTCACCCCCAACCTCTGGAAGGAGACCAAGCTCATCAGGAGTCCTCTGGAGGAGTACGCCGATACTCTTCGGGAAAAGCGTTACTAAGTTGTTGCAAGGAGAGGGGAAATTCGGCGTTTTTTCGTCCTCTTGTTGTTTGATTTCTCATCGCGGCGCACACTCACACATAAACCACTCCTCCCATCCGTTTTATCTCAGTTCAGTGTTGCATGGGCGGCTGGTTAGGGCATCAGGTTGAGGCCAAGGCAGAATAGCTTCAATCTGAGAAAAATAACTTCTCGGGGAAAAAAAAAGAGATGTTAAAACAAATACCTTTTGATACTGTGCCATGGCGTTGTCTCGTTTTCCTGTTAACTTCCGAGTGCATATTTGGGCTTAGATTTCTAACTACAGACAGGACACTCGGGTTTCGAAGAGATACATGCACATCTAACAGACAACCTAGTTTCGATCCCACAATCAGCGAACCCACCCCCTCTCTATCAGCTCCATCTCTCCCCAGTTCTATGAACACCGAGACAATCATCAGTTCGTGTGAGGCTAAGCATCCACCATGATTACATCCCCCTCTCTCGTTCTACGGCAGCGTCTATTTCCCGTTTACGACATCTGTCATTATCACATCCGTATCCCCCTGAGGACACCCCTGCATGATCGCACCCTGGTTCTCAGGCGTCTGTAGATGTACAGGCCACCGGTTGATGTCGAAATACTTCGGAACTTGTCCTCGCACCTCTGGCCTGGCCCATCCCCAGAGGGCCTCACGTTTATGGACCTTCTGCAGACTACCATCCTCCGTAAAAGCGGTCTCGGTGATCAGCGGCCACAAGGGGTTTTTGTACTCGTGGCATTCTTCTACCATGTTTTCGGCCACGACCGCGTCGATCAACTCCTCATGCATAAGCTGTTTGCTATCGTCGTCCCATTCCTCCAGGTAACGCTTGCGGTCCGCCATCTTGATGACATCCTTTCTATGCATTGGACGACCGAGCGACATCTTGGGTTCCTGGGCGGACGATGTTTGCTCGCCGGCCGGGGGTTCCTCGCCGAGGTCGCGTTGGTTTTCGACCATGTTCTCTAAGACCGATGTCAGCTCGCGGTATGCGTTCTGGAACGCCGTCCTCCGTTCTTCGGGGTATTCTGGTGCGTTTTTGAGCGAATTCTCAATCCTGTTGATCGTGTAACCGAGACGCCAAGCAGCGCCACGGATCGCCCATCTAGCGCGAGTTATTTCAGCTTCCCTCTTCTCCTTCTTGTTGCTGTTGTTGGCTTTCACTACTTGCTGGTACGTTCGAGTACGAGGCTTGTGTAAGTAGTGTCTTGAGGGAAACAGGAGCGTGTCCTCTGGGTGAAGGGTTGTCTTGGGTCGATGGTATAATAGAGCGCCATCTGATCTCTTCTCGATGCTATCACGGTACGCCGAGGCGCTGGAATTAGCCGCTGTCTCGCCACCCCCTTTTGAGGGCTCGCCGTCACTACCAGCAACGGTTCTGACTTACCCGATTCTCCCATGCTTCTCCAATTCCACTAGATACCTCTTCGCCTTGCGCTGGTCAGTGAGGGAAATTATGGATACCGGCCCACCCACATTGCGGTTGATCTCTTCTAAAAGTTGCTCCAGGGTCACGCCGCCTCTATCAAAGCAGACATGTCCGCTACTATCGTGAACCAGCGCTTGCACACGGTCTGTAAAGATGCGTTGTTCAGCCGTCCAACTATCGGGGGCGGGCTCCAGCATTCTCTCGTTCGTAGAGCGATGAGAGAGTTTTTCCAGCAGTTGCAACTCCCAATCTTGCGATTTTAGCAGAGTCTTCGCCAGAGTGTTCGCTCTGACGGCCGACTCGGGCAAGAGAAAAGTTCCCGGCTCCATCGGGGTGTCGTCCTTGCCCCATTGGAGATGGGCTAGCGTGTCTGTGATGAAAAGGCGCGGATACAAGCGAGAGGCGGTCTTGAGGTCATTCTCAATATTCTTCAACTTCCTCAGGTGTAACCAAGCGGTGTATCGCTCCTCGTTCGTGTCGACTGCTATGAACGGCCCCTTGAAGTTTGTTCTTGGCAGAGGTGGGTGAGAGAAGACACTCTTTCCATGCCTCGTCTCAGTGTGTTGCCTGAGCTTCGGCATCAGCTTCCTAGCCCACATCTCGTTGTTTTTGACGAGCATTGAGTGCCAGAAAACGTACCCCTTCAGGGAATCAACGTCGTCCGGAGGCTTATTATACCTAGGTGAATCCCAGACGATGCCGGCGGGGATCTTGCCCCTACGCTTCTCCTCAATCTCCCTCACCGTCGGCAAGATAATCTTCCTATAGGGGCTATCGAGGGCACGAATCTCCCGCGTCTGCGACCCGAAAGCCCGCAGAACCATGGTCAGTCCCGCACGATTAGCGCCGCGAAACCGCGAGAAATGCCAAAGCTGCGTCGTGAGATCACACTTGCTTTCCAAGTCCCGGCGAGCATCAAAGGTAAAGCTGCAAGTCGTCTTCAGGGCCCAGGACGTGCGCAGCGGGCCGAGCCTCATGCACGAGATGAACGTGTCGTCCTCGACCTGGTCCGCGTTGAAGCCAAACGGGATTACGTTCTCGGCGATGTGGGTGTCCCATTCGTGGACTCGTCTGTTCCAGTGACGGCTGGAGCTGCCGTGATCCCAGTGGACCTTTTGGTCCTTCTGAAACCATGCCACATACGCCGTGAGAGCCTTTTGGGGCATGCGATACATGATGTCCACGACACCGAGAGGCAGCCTGTGCAAGAGCCTCCGAGGATTCTTGTCATTCCGGAGCCGCGTCGCCGCGTTTTCGAAAGGACGGATTGCGCGCCTGTCGACAGGCGGAAGCCTCAAACTAGCCTTTGGTTTGTCGTCGAAGACGAGGTTGAGAACGTCGTTGCGGTAGTGATAATTCTCGTAAATGGTGTGAACGTTCAGCATGTCCACAACTTCGTGCAAGACGTAGCCCCAGGAGTTCTTTTTTCCATCGAACCCTACCGTCAGGAACGAGAGGTACTCGGTGATCTCGGCCGTATTGGCCCTCCAGTCGGCCGTGCGGTCAACATCCTCGTCGGCGAGGAAGTTGGAAATGCGCAGCAGAGTGATGAGCGGCGAGGCGATTTCCCAACCCTTGTACGACTGACGTTGATAATCACTGGCGGTGCCGATACCCGCGGCCTTGAGAAATCCTAGCAGGAAGTGGCGTGTACTCGCCGGCTTGGCGCTGGCCACGGGGCCTTCGTCGTCCTCGCTGAAACTCAGATCAAAATCCGTTAGTTTCTCAAGGGAGGGTTCGTCATGTGTGTCGTTCTTCCCAAGTTCCCCTTCAGGAGCGTCCTTTTCAATTTCGTCCGTCTCCCAACACCGCGTTTTGAAAGGCTCCAGCCACGCATCTTCATCCGGCACGATCACGGTGCTCTTGTTGATACGCTCGAGGATCCCAAGATCTTGCAACAGTTGAATCCTCGCCGCGCGCACCGCCAGCTCACTCCCGAAGAGATGGTAACCCTGCTGAACATCCTCCCACGTAAGGCCCTCCTTCTTCAGCTCCTCGGTCATCCAGGCCTCCTTGTAATCGTTGGAGGGATCACCCTTCCATGCCCTTTCCTTTGCCTTCTCAAGAGCGGCCTCGCGCTCCAGTACCTTAGCCCTATACTCATCCGGTTCGAGGGTTCTGTTGTCTAATCTCGGGAACCGCTCGCCATATAGAAGCCGAGCAGTCGCCCAGAGATCGTCGTACATCCGCAGCAGATCGTCGATGGCGCCATGTGCGATGAGGTCCTCGACGAAGCGGAAGAATTCGTAGCCGTTGTCCCCCTCGATGTGTTCGATGATAGAGCTCCATAGTGCTTGCGGCGCGTCGTACTTGGCTCGCTCAAGGAGATGTCTCAGATGGGCTGGAAGGGTTCGCGAGTCAGCAGCTGAAGGAGCTCTTGGGAGCGGTTGTTGGTAAAGGAAATAAACTCACAGATCAGGGGATCTATCTTGTCACCCTTTACGAGTGCGGATTGTACCATGATGGGATCTAGACACTGCCTACTGCCCTCCCTTCAAAACAATGTCTTCCAAGCAGTAAGATGTCAGAGTCGGGTGGATGGGTGTGGAGGCTTCGCTCGTCCCTCGGCGTCACAACAACTTCTCCCGCGGTTCAATCCTATCCTCGATTTTGTTCTTCTTCTTTCCGTCGAGAGGAGTTCAGGTCAGGTCGAAATACTTCAGAATTCTTTCTTTGAGACGACGATTCGCCATTCAAGAGGAAGATGGAAGAATGAGAGATTCGAAGCAAAGGGGGAAAGGGGCCTATCGACCTTGACAGACGAGAAACAAGTAGCCAAGTTAAGAACGTTCCATCTAAATCGCGCCTTTGAGCGATTACATTTCAGTAACTGGGCCAAACTATGCTCAAAGGAAAGAATCTAGTTTGAGGATCGGGCTTCCCTCGCTGTCCATAGGTTTCGCATTCCAGCTGAGGTTTTAGGGTTCCTACTCAACAAAGACGAAAGCCACGGCAACCCAGAACAAAAATAGAATAACCTCCGGAATGGGGGCTCCTTTACATGCCAGTCGCTTCCAGGAATGACCTGGAAGCAGCCTAGAGTTCCGTCTTCGTCGACCAGCTCGGCCGTTTTCAGATAATCTGGAATCTTCTCTTTGAGGTCTATAAAAACAAAAGAATGCTGCGAGCCCCCCCAGAAAAGATATTCTCCAGAGGTAGACGCATCGGGATACAGGAGCATTACAAATTTCGAAGTATCATACGAACGTCCAACGAAACCCGAAAACTACGCTCCAGAAAGCCAATATACGAAGACCCAAGATGCCGGTCAACATCCCGGCTTGCCACCCTGGAGTCCATCAGGATCAGCAACAAGGACAGGACTCAACGGCCGAGCTACCGGCTGACGGAAACAGCCCAATGGACCACCAGCGTGAGCTCAATCGACGAAGAGGCGAACGGGCCCGTGAGGTTCGCCTACGAAGGACTCAGTCCAGGAGAGAACCAGCTAGATCACCAAGAAATCGAGCACGAATCGATCTTCATACGCGAAGATCGAATGCGATACGAGCGCAGAGCCCTATTGAAGACGACTCCGACAGCGAGGCACTTGATCGAACATCAGAACGAACGGTAGATTCCTTCTCTACAGAGATGATGAGCACCGGAAATGATTCTCAGGCCGAAGAAGAAGAGCAAAATGAAGAAGGAGATGATGATGATGATGATGAAGAAGTAGGAGATGAGGATGAAAAAAATTATGAAGACGAAGAAGAAGATCCGGCAGAATATGAAGAACTCTATCGACGCTACACATGGGAAACTCCCCTGGCCATCGGACGGTCTCTAGGAGAGAATATCACCATGATCCAGTTTGCACATCGGCGTGTCATACAATGGGAAGCCATCCTCGAGCATAACAAACACTGCGACCCAGAAGCTCTCGAAGGAATCCACTACCAGATCTCGAAAACGCTCGGTGAGCTTAGGGAACTGGAAGTAAACGAAGAGACCATGACTCCAATGTAAAGTCCCCTTCAATCCCCCCCCCTCCCTCTTTTGCACCCTTCCTTTCAGCCATAGGGAACAACTACTAACGCAAAACCCTCTTTAAAACCTCCAGCAATGAGCTCGAGTCGACAAAAACATATGCAATCTCTCAAAGGATTAAAACTCTCGAACGAACCCTCAAGACATCGCGCTTCTCCAAAGAAATCGTCAACATCGCCTGCGCGATCCAAGCCTATAAATCGGGTGACATAAAGTACTGGGATAAATGGACCCTCATCTGGGAAGGCCAGATCGTCGACTACTGCCCCACGTACAAATCGTTTTGCGTCGATCGCTTGGAGCGTCTTGACCGGTACGAAAAGAGGTACGGACCGGGCTGGCTGTGGTACGAGGCTCCTCTTGCGGACGAACCTGACATTTTGGCCTTGATGGCGGACGCGACAGCCATGAGGGCCACTTGCTCCAACCTGCAGACCCAGATGATGGGCATGGGCTGTTGGCCGGTTACGATGGGGTTTAAACGGTTGAGGTGCTACGTTACCCGCCAGGGAAATACGGGTAGGAAGAGGGTGAAATTGGCCGTCGACAACCAGGAGAGACCGTCGTCCGGCCCAAGGAGAGTCAGCGCCCAAACCGCGTCCGATGTCGAGATAGAAGATGATCCGCCCGCGCCGATTATCTATTTCGACCTCGTCCTTGACTCCGGAGCAACGTTCCCGGTCCTCTACGAGGATGACTTCCGTGCCATCGGCGTCGATCCACGCAAGTACGCGGCGCAAACTACAACAAGGGTCAAGACGCTCACTCAAAAACAGGAGCTCCGCCTCTACGAAATGCGCGTTTGCGTCACCGACAGAGATTGCCGCTCCCTCGTCATGCCCAATCAGCCCGTCTGGCCGCTCGAATACCCGGAGCTTGGGGGTATCATACCTGTTCTGATGCTTCCCGCACGGGATCACCCCAGTTCAAGCCCACTAGTGCCGGCCGATGGCGACTTGGCGAAACTGCGCCAGGACAGAAACTGGGTTAGTAAGACTAGCAGGTTGTCCGGCATTTTCCCCTTCCTTGCTTGCTACACCACGACGGTCCCCGGAAGCAATGTGATCTGGATGGGCGAGGATAGGAGGGACGTATTAGGCCCCGGCAAATTCCCCGGCCAGAAGAGATACCAGGCAGAGATTGACGATGAAGAGCTGGCGCGGCTCCGGGAGGAGGCCGAGACGGGTCAGGCGCCGGGCATTCGCTTCGAACAAGTTTGTGCTGATGGCGGGAAACTCGTTGATGAAGACGGAAATTTTGGAACTAGCACCCTCAAGAAATTTGACCATGAGGGTAAGGAGATAGGAAGCTACGAGGTTGACCCGTGGGCGTGGAGCACGGAAAAGCAAAAACGGCAACGGAAGTCCTGAAAGGAAAGCACAAGATATCGACCAAACGGACAGCTCAGGGCGTTGATTCGATCTTGACGGCATGCCATGCTCTAGAAAGATCATTCGACCTGCCCCACGTCCCCTCAGTCGTGTCTGGATTTTGGGAAAGCTAAGGATAGTCAGGGGGTACAAGTAGCAAAGCGAGCTGTTTACGGTCACCAGTTGCAATTAGACAGAGTTGGTAGGAACATTGAACACTTGAAGCCGAGACTTCATTCACATCGTTGTTGTGTACGAAGTACTTCGTACTGAGATACAACTGCACATCTCCGCTGACTCAGATGAATGAATCTCTCTCTGCACCTCTCCTTCCTCCTCCTTTTTCGTGAGAATCACCCCCTCTCAATATCGACGATTATTTGCCTCAGTACGAAGCAAGGGGGCACTCCCGCATCCAAACTACCAGCCACTCAGTATTCAGTAATTTTAGAAACATCAGATCCACTGCATTGATCCTCGAGACCAAAAAAGGGGCACCGACTCCCGATCCCCAGGATACACCCAAAATAAAGCCATGCATAATAATACTTCGCACTCGTACTACAAAGTGGTGCTCTGACAACCCGCAGCAGAAGAGATCATTGATGCAGAGACGGGGGTGAAATGAATGCAGGCTGAAATTACAAGAAACCACGAACCAGTTTCCTCCCTTTTTGGGTACCTTTTTCTTTCTTTTTCTGCTGCAATCTTCGATGCGGTGTCTCAATAGTATCCCAGACTATGACCAGGGATTCGCGTCCCTTTAGAGATCGAAACCACGAAGTACTCGTCGTCATAAATAATTAATACGGAAGAGAGAATTCATGCCCAGTCCACGAAGTATATCAACGGACGGCTCTCACTCTCACTCTCTGCGCCAAATTCATCCCGGCATCCCCCCAAACCGAGATCGGGAATATGCCCGTCCAACCCTTCCCAGCTCCGACCATTCTGCGACGTGAGTGGATGGTTCTGAAATGACCTCTCCCTAGGTCCCAATGCACGCAAAAGGAGTACCACTGCAGAGTACAACATGCGGAGTAATATGAGCTCAACTTGCCTGGCCATGCCCCTCGATCTGTGTTTGAATAATACTTCAATGTTGTACCTGACGATGCGCAAGGAAGAAGGGCTGGGCCGAATCATACCCAGACCTTGAAGTTGCAGCAGCAGCCTGCATGCATGTCTCCCGGACTAGATGATGATGATTCTCTCCAACATGCATCAATGGATCGAGAATCGCCTCATCTCTCATTTCAGATGGCACAGCACACGAATAATGGAAACGACAAATTTGGGCGGAATGTTCTTCTTTTTTTTTGTTCTTTGGTTGTATTTTACTTGTTCGTTGTAAACTAAGCTACCTACTGAGGCCATCGCCATCGGTCGTTGGTAGCGGTAGAGTTGGTACCCAACAATTTGTTGCATGGAATTCGGTTACCGACTTTTCAGACTGTTGAAGACTTCATCCTCCAACACCGTCAAGTAGCCATGTCGCTCGTCACCGAGCAAGCTTCCCCCACCAAGGTGTTTAATGCTTTAAAAATGGGGGGAAAAAGAGGAGAAGAAGAAAAAAAGAACTCATGTCCCCTTCAAAAATCGATGCCCTGCTCGCTCGCTTTCCAATTATAATGTACACATAAGGGGTATCAGAATGGGAAGGTCGGTAAAATCAGAGTATTGCGTTCAAGTTTTTTTCTTTTCTTTTCTTTTTTTCTTTTGGCTTTCGGAAATGCTGAAATTCCAGCCAGTGAGTTATTGAGTATGCTGTCTCCCTCCTTCTGATCCATTATTATATGGGGCATCAAAAAGGATGGCACAGCACCAATGGGCCAACCGTCCACTTCCAAGCGCACCATAGGCCGGTTTTTTTAACCCTTTGTCCCCTTGGAAACCCTTGATGGCCGATGAGGGCCAGGCATCCAAGCCACCCGACCATCTTTGCCCCGAGATGTCGAGTGTCTACCTCTTAATTTCTTTCTGTCGCCCTCGGTTCCAAGGAAGAGCCGAATTCCGGTTCGGTACCTCCCTGGGAGGGCCGTCTCTCGAGAAACGTACATATGATGAGAGAATCGAGAAAGCGCAAAAATGAAACTGAATCGACGCGTGCCGTGCTGTGCTGAAATATGAATGCTGAAGAGGAACAAAAGACAGTACAAGGGTATGAAACTCTTCCGACTTTTGGTTGGGATCGACTTGGGAAAAAAAAAAAGGAAAGGAAAAAGAAAATACAACTCGGGAAAAAAAAGTGTTCTGGTGCTCGGTCGGAATCGATGCCATGCCGTATGTTCGGGGCTCCATCGCTGCAAATTCATTCTGTATGCAGACTGTTTCTTCGTCTCGGGGGTCTGAGTGCCATCTTATGAAAAGAGAAGAGGCACTAGTGAGTAGGGGAGGGGTGGGAGAGATGTTCGATGATAAAAGAGTTCGGAGTGGGCTCATGCAGAGGTCGTAATAATCCAGCCATTCTTTATTGGTAGTCCATTACCATTGGGTGCCTTGATTGAACGTGCGGTTGGGGGGTCGGCGTGGCGGGACAGCGGGGAGGGATAGCATATTCCCTTCCCATGCCGTTGTCAAAGCAAGCTCCATCCGGCGTGATCGGAGGAGTCATGTAGCCGTCGAAGCCCTTGACCGCGGCACCTTTGCCATGGGGAGTGGCGTATACGCTCGACTCTTCGGGCGCTGGTGTTACGGATTGAGGACCGGGCTGCGGACCCGATCTCCTGGTAATGGCGGCCTGTTGCCTCATGAAGTCTGCTAGCTTGTGAGTTACCCGCGAGTATGTTGTCGAAGAATACTTCTTCGCAAGCGAGATGGATGGTTGGTGAAGGTGCTGAGAAAGGGCGAGCAGTGTCACATTCTCAACATGTCCCCATTCGCCGTCCGTGATCTCGGGTCGTCCAAGGATAGCACGCGCTAACGCCAACGAGGCTCGAGCCATGACTGAGGGCTTGGTCGAAACGAAGTCTCGGTGGTAAAGGGCAATTTCGCTGATATAGGCCGCCATGTGCTCCACCTCCGTATCATCCCTCTCGATAGCTACCAGAAGTTGAGTGAAGAAGTCCACAGTCGGATGACCAATGGTCCAGTCCAAGGTGTTGAGTACATGCATCTCCATCTGGGTGAACATGCCCGGGTCGTAAAGACCACAGCACATGTTGTTGAGCTCGTGGATCTGGGGTACTCGCTCCTTCTTGTCGCCATACTTGGCCGCGATTAGTAGCGCCGCACAGCCGACGAGCTGGTAGTGTTGCTTGTAGACCACTCGCTTGGAGCAGTACCGGTCGAGAAGGTTGACGGTGAGGAAGAGGGTTTCGGGGAGAAGAGAGAAGCAGGCGTGAGCCTCGATAAGGAAGTCGATGAGGTACGGCCTCATGAACCACTGGATCTCGCGCTGCAAGTCGATGAGGTTGGCATCGGGCAACGTCTCGTCCTGCACAGGCGGTTTTTGTCAGTTCACACAAGCTTCTCCACGGAACAATGCTGCTGTGGTGCTCAATGGCTCCAGAGATCGTCGTACCTCCATGTGTCTGAGATGCTGCATGATATCTTCCAAGTACTCATCGCTTGCTAACCGCGAGAGCTCATTTGCAATAAGCTCTTGTCGGTTCCGGGCCAACAGCATGGCCGTCTCCTTCGCATCCAACCACGGACGGGTAGGCTGGTCAGGTTCGTAGAACATGTCGTCGTCTTCGACAAATCTTCGGTACGCCATCCTGGGAGAAGAGGTAAATGGGTGAGGTGAGCAGGAGGATTGAGGGTGGAAGAAGTCTGAAAGAGAGGAGGGATATGCAGATAGAATATTGGATTCTATGCTTTCGAGCTGCCTTTTGAGAGAGTGTCTGGCGATCGTTTTCTCCGGGAAACTCGGCGTTGGGCAAATATTACTCGGAAAATGAATGTCGTGTCTGAGAGAGACAAAAGGGGCTTCGAGCTCTGTGTAGAAAGGCCGAGGCGATTAAACTACCATTAGGATTATAAAAAAAAGAGTGTGTCGAATATTAAAACGCTAAAGAGTGACGGTTCGATGGGTTGAAAAGAACAAAACGAAAGAGCGGGTAGCTGAATCGAGTCCCGTGTGATGCAGGTCGATTGCGAGGGGTGTTTGTCCTGTCGATAGATTCTACATTGAGGTCGAGTTTTAGCTGTGCTGTTCAATAGGAGACAAGGGTTGGCACACTAGTCGCGATGTTTCAGGGGGTTTTTGACAAGACAAATATCAATGGCTCAGCCTAACTAAACTGGGGTATTCACATCCCCTGACAGGACACTCGCGATTGACCGAGATGGTAGGGAGGGGAGAATTGAGAACGCAAGAAACAATAAGGGGGAACAAAGACTGAAGAAGAAAGGTGCCCGCTCACCGCCACGGTTGAAAATTTGCGAGGCCGAAAACGATTCGAATCGAGCTGATTCTAGAGGTAGGTGGGAACAACGAGCTAACGTCTCCCACGAGTCAAACCTCAAGAGGATGCCTGCTTCACAACCCCACAAAGGCAGGCCCGTCTTTACTTCCAAAGTCTCAGTGAATCTCCGAAGTCATGTATCCTCGAAGGCGGACCGTCCGAATACAGATATATCGTACTGAAAACGAGGGATTGGTGACTTCAATCGAGGAATCGGCCGACGGGATCGATTCGAAAAGACTGCAACTCGGCCCAAGTTCGACAATGCTTAAACTCGGCGGAAGACTGTCAAAGGAAAAAAAAGAAAGAAACCAAAGCTGAAAGGGATAGAAAGATAACGGAATTGGGGAGGTTCTGTTCCAAGGTTGTCGAAAGAAACCTAACAACTTCTTTTTTTTTTGTTTTATTCTTTTCGAATGCCTCTTTCTTCTGTGTTTTCGTCTTCCCCTTTTTTCCTCGTGGGTTCGGTCGGTGGTCGTTCTCCTAACCTTATATATTGAAAAAAAAAGGTAGGGTTACCGGGTCTTAGGGCCGGTCTCAACCGTGGATCGTGGACGATCGGTGGGCGAGGCGACAAGTTGACACAGCTGTGAACTGAGAGTTTCTCCGCCTTCCTAAGCTCTGCGCTATGTTGCGAGAGTGTCAGGTCTCCCTTCTGCAAAAAAAGAAGGTTTGGAAGGAATGGACGGGAAAGGGGAATGAATGGATGGGGGAGGAGGAGAGAAGGGCGGAGGGGAGGGTGAGGTTGGAGGAGG
>JUDQ01000168.1:52180-74476 GCA_000812075.1 Scedosporium aurantiacum
AGCACTGTGGGTGCGTGTCAGAGTTAAGGAGGTCTGGCCTTCCGTCGAGTTGACTGGACCGTTTCCTTAGCGCGTTCTGAGCGAACGAGAAGAAGGAGCCAGGGCGGGAGATTGGCCAAGTGCCCAGTAATACGGAGGTACCGCCTCCCTTTACTGGACCTGGGCTGGCTGTTCTGACCTTGGCTGGCAGCAGGTGGGATCAATCAATGGATAGATCCGCCAGGTACCTCAGCTTGCACTCTCTAAGCAGGTGCGTGCAAAGTACCTACCGACTCCGTTCTTTGGTTTCCCTCCTGCGCAGCCCCTGTCCACTGTACCAGCTTGAAAGGTACGAAGGAGCGAAAGGTAGACTGGCTTCTGAGCACAGTCACCATGAACCTCGTAATATGGTAGATTGCTCTCTGCAGCGCGTCCTGCAACCGTAGATTAAGGTCGCGAGGTCAGTCGCCTGTCAAGGTAAAGCTCGGTGACTTTGGTCCGTGGTCAAGCTGGAATTTGCTGCTGTCGACGATAAATCCAGATCTGCTCAATGTGTAATTTAACGTGCGTCGTGTCGTGCTGAGATGATGGTTGATTTCAATGACTGTCTTGCCTGTCACCGTTCTGACTGGCAAATGTCTTCCCCGTTATTTCAGGAGAGGAGCACGGTGCACGAGACTGATTTGATGTTAAGAATCTGTGGGAAAAGTCGCTCCGTCACAATTGATCAGGTCAATCAATCCTGGGCGCTGGACAGTGGAGACAGCTTGGTCTGGTCTACTTCGTAGTGGGCGGGGGTTCCGACAAAGAGTGATCATAATCTTGGCGATTTCAAGTTGCTTTTCCTGACGTAGATTTCACCCAAATACGTAAGTTGTAAAAGTGTCTAATTCGAGATATCAGGCTCTCGCCAAACCCTTTTCGAAGACTAACTTGCTTCTTGAGAGAAACTTCAATGGTCGGGAAAGGTCTCTGTCGGTGGTCGAAAACCGTCAATTGGATCGACGGTTGTGTACTTCGTACTTCGTACAGGCGTGACTCTCCGTTTCCTTGCCGGATGTCCAGAAAGTGCAGTTCCCTCACACTACACTACAGGGGGTCCCTAGGTTCAAGGCGGAGAACAAGGGGCGATGTTAAGGCGGCGATGGCTCAACTGGTAGGGAAAAAGCTGTAGATCGCTCGGCCTAAATTCGAAGCTAGTGTCGTAGCGAGTGCGACCGTAAGGTACAGCCCACGCAGTACGCAGGACTGGAAGATTGAGGATAGCACCGTAATGCTCCTGGCACCGTACGGTCACTGCGCCGTATAACTGCACGCTGTACGAAGTATGAAGTCGTCTTCGTACAAGTGGAGTGTCCAGTGGCATATAACGGATAACTTTATGAAGGATGGGAGGTTCCGTGAAGTTGGTGAGCAAGGCACGAATATGCTCAGTGCCCAAGACGGCCGAGGAAGATGACTGAAGGAAAACTTCATCATGAAGAGTTCCAAAGGGCTGCTCACATCTAGTTATATACAGGAAAGGCAGCATTGAAGATGGGCCGGCCAAGATGGCTCCGCACCCCCCAGCTTCACCGATTCGTCTGACTTCAAGCGTCCTTCTGGAAAAACCAATCTCGTCCATTTGTTTAGATCTCCGCAACGCATGAATGCGACCACCAGGTCTCGACACATGAGGCCTGCTTCAAGCGTCGCGGTGCGGTATAGGACCAGACCATATCAAACAACAAAGTTGCAGGCTCCCTCGGTGCACGACAGGATCAATGATCAATGATAGTCCATAGTCGTCAACCCCTCTTTCTTCATGAGCCCGGGTCTTCATTGTCGAAACCCGGATTACGACAGCTGCTCACTGAGGAGACCACTGGGCCGATTTCCCCTGTACACGCGAGCCATTGGCATGGAAAACACTGGGATGGAAACAAATAAAACAATTGCCATTTCAACGGAGCCCATCTGGCAACCGACATATTCTTCCTGTATCCCCCATCGCTGGTTGGGAAAGCGGCAGCTCTTAACGAAGAAAGCCCGTTACCTTCCTAGCCTCTTGCAAGTATCCCCATCTGACTCGTGGGGCTTGTCGGTTACCAGCTCAACAATACCTAAATGGTCGCCGGTTCTCATTCGCTATAATGCTGCTTTTCGTCTTTGTAGTAATGTAATGTGTAATCGCATCGGCCGTTTGATACTGGCCCGAACCTCGTCCAGACGGATACATAACCGCACATGTCTGGTTGGGTAGGGTAAATGGGCACAGAACAAAATGGATTTTATACAGACCGCGTTCGGACCAAGTCCTGTCCCGTCAAACCGGATTCCGTCCTATAGGAGATCGTCAGAATTGACCCATTCGATGGGGTTGCTCTGCTCCGTTGGCTGATTCTACGGCTAGGAAACGGCAGGTGGTTGGAGATTTGTTGGCATCAACCTCCTCGGCAGACTGTAGCGCACACTATCTCATGATGGATTCTTCGAAATGGGTTCCATTTCGCATCCTGGAGCCTTTCACCAGACCTAAGTGCTACAGCAACCAGCCATGGACAGATGATGTCGACCAATCCAGACTAGGAGGTGGGTTTAATAGTCATTTTAGATCGGGAAGGAAGTGAGCGGGCACTTGCACTTCATCATAATCCGAGAGGGCGGACCGTGATCCGCTTCCTGAGGTACTACACAATACACAACATTGGGTGCTTGTACGTTGTCCAGAGCCGTCTGGAGTGTCCATCGTTCACAAAGCGTCCAGTATGTGTACACTACTTCGTAGTGCCTGGCAGTGTACTTCGTAGACCGGTTCACACTTTGATTTCTCGTCTTACTTGCAGGAATTATGATGCCCTATACTTCGTAGTGTGGCGCAATCCACTCCTCGCTGGGGTTGTCCCTGGTCGAGTTCAGCAAGGGAGAAGAACCAGGGCTTGGCATTAATCCGTCAATGATCAATGATCCAATTACTCCGTTACGCCCCCAACCTAACGCATTCACGACAAAAAAGAGACCAAGATCATAGCCCACACGAGCGCTCTGGTCCACAAATAACGCCAACGCCAAAAGTTTGTCTGGGCCAGTGTAACTCGAGAGAACCAGAGGGAGGAGAAAAGAAGGGGGAAAAAAATTGTGTGAAGGCGTGGAGAAGTGCCCACCAACATTCATGAACCAATGAGAGGTTCTATACACGCGTTCCTGCAAGAGCGTCAGGAAATCAATTAAAAATTCATGCGTGTCATGACAGCACCAGGATATCATGTTGCAGCTCCTAGAAGCAGTTGGGATCGACTGGCTCTGGTCGAATTGACGAACCACTTTTGAAGGGCAAACCCAGAAAATTCCGCTCCCTTCTCTCCTCATCATTCATGTCCAGAACGCCGGCCAGCCTTGTCGATCTCCTCTTAATTCCAATGTCCTATCGTTTTATCCGGCCGCCGTCCACAGTTAGGAATCTTGCTCCAGTCCCATTTGCCCCAGTGTCTATTAATATCGTTTCGACACTCGAGCGAACCTCCTTCCTGGTATCAAACGCCATGCTCCTTCGTACAAAGGGTGCTTTTGAGACCTCGTTCCGCATGACCTGGTCGTTTGAAGACCCATTTTGAACCAAGAATGACGAAATGCCATGGGTCCTTGGGACCAGGTTCAAAGCCATGACATGGGCCTAGTCTTTTAGTGTCTGTAGCTTCTAACGGACTTATTATTGGAAACCCAACTGTTGGCTGGACGAATGGAGCAATTGAACACGGTTGGCACAATTCTACTGATGTTCCTTGCTCTTATCGGTTGTCATCTCCGGTCCTGCTAGTTCTAGCGTAGATCGCCGGACAACGCGGCGCTATTTGCGCAGCCTCAGCATGGTCTCCATGCAATTGCCTCAGTTACTTCGTACATAGCTGACAGTACACTTCATACTTCGTACAGAATATTAATGCCCCAGGCCTGGCCGGCTGTTTGCTTCACACTCGTACAATGAAGCCTGTTAGATATATTGATCCTTCGCGCCCGTCAATGTCACAATGCCTCCCTCTCGAAGCAAGCAAAAGCCCCATGTCAGCTCGTCCCATCCATAGATATTAATACTGCGGTACCAAGTACTGCGGGCGGGAGTCATGTACGAAGTAATAACTGAACGTCCCGTTCTTAGAGGCTCTTTTATGTCGTTGTATGCAGGTATATGCAACATCAGTCAACCAAAACGATGAGCTAGAAGGGCAGCATTTGAATATCAGACTAAACCCCACAAATGCATATCTGCACCTCACCCACTCGTGTGCTCCTCGATATCTATTAGTATATGCAATCAATCTCGAAAACCACAACCTAGCAATCCCATATATTCCAATATTCCTATGTGCCCCCAGCCATTTCGCAGTTTGCCGTCTGGCAACTCCGTCCCTCGCGAAATGTCGCTTAACGGACGGCAAAGGCCCAAGCTCAGGTACCGTATGTATCGAAACGAAAGCCCCTCAATCAAGTTGGAGCAGGACGAGCCGTAAATCGTCGAAAAATGACCGTTTAAATCATATCGACGCCCCCCTCTATACTGTATTTAGTGTATATCCCTTGCACCGGGCCCGCCTCACGCGGTGATGAGGATATTACTTCGTCCACTACCAGTATTCCACCTTTCTGCAGCTCTTAGCCTGCGGCACATTTGTAGCGTCTTGCCCTTCGACCTCGACCGTGGCGTGGCGCGAGGATGAAGCGAAAAAAACGCATCGCGACTGCCGCGCTACTGTACGAAGCATGCTGGCGAAGGCTTTGGCTTCATTTTCCCCTCCGATTGCCTAGGTTACTAGGTCTCAACGCTTCCCTATGGAGCCGAAAGATCGGAAAGCCTGATCCACAGGCCTCCGAGAGAGGGGGGCATTGAGGGAGTGTGGAACGAAAAGTAAGTGTTTGCAGAATGCACCCGTCCCACTGCAGGCGCAGCCTTCACTTCATTTTCTTTCTTCGTCTTCGGTACGAGGTAGTGTAGGTAGCGTAGTAGCCGTCTCCCTGTTCGGCGTCTGGATCCCAAAGATGTGCATTGAGAAAAGCAAAGAGCCTGACGTTTGCTCCAATCTTCAGCGCACTAAAGGGAAAGGAGCAGTCTTAACGTCACCGAATTCCTGACATTCCCCTACTCGAATGGCTATTGCGACGTTCAATTGGATGGTTCAAGTGACGACCCAGCCAGTAGAGCTGCATGTTCCGCCCAGCCCTTATCAAGACCGACCCGGTGTCAGAAGGGCATGGCCCCATTGCTTACCAGAAGTGAATCTCTAACCTAAGCCCACTATCCATGTACTTCGTAGTCGAAAGATAATAAGGAATGATCATCGAAAACTGGCAGGTGCACCCCAAGGACGAAGCGTATTTTATGAAAAGAAACCAAGTACTAACTTTTATGTCCTTTGAGGGAATAAAATAGAATAAAAATCATAAGTAAAAGGCTGGAAAGAAATGGGACCGGAAGGAAAGCCAGCATTAAAAAATGTTCGGCGCCAGTCTCCGTCTCCATGTCCGTCCCGCCTCCGTCCAAGTCCGTAAGTCTACTTCATACTTCATACAAGTTGAGCTTGGGCACTAAACCAAGTTACGTAACCAATTCCACTCTGGAGACCTCAAAAGCGCTGCAACAGTGGGCTGCGCATCAAATCCACCGGCCCAGACTCGAAGAGGACAGTCATAGCGCTGGGGTAGAAGCACTCGTTGATCCGTCAACGATCAAGTCGATCCAATTTGATCAAGGGTGAATGTTCGGCGCCCCGATTTATTTCCAGAAACGCGGACCGGTGGCCGGCCCATCCAGTCGAAGCACTGAGGGCATCCAAGCACGCAGCATCAGATCCACCTTGCCTGTGAAACGACCCGCTCTGCTATCAATCATCAAATCAACCGTTGATCAATTCAAATACACTAGAACCCCCCACTATGGACATCGTTGCAACCAGAGCACGAGGAAGAAAAAACTAAGTGGCGGGCACCAATTGATCCCTCACGATAATAGCTCCAGTTTGCAATTCTCGCCCCGTTCCTTGTCACCAGTGAGACGAGTATCATGAGGATGCGGGGTCCTCAAGGATGATGGACGAGAATTTTTTTTTTCCCCCCTTCGCCAGCCCTCTCTTGCCTTCCCCCTGCAAGTTCGTCACCTCCCGTTAACCCGTGATAGGGTCGTTTGCTTCCAAGCACACCCGCATGGAATGCATATGGAAATTCGACCATCCAGGGTCTTAGTCCCCGTATGCGTAGTACATATTACACCATAAAAACGCGACGACGCGACCCTGCCCCGTTCGATGGATGAGATGCGTGAATGTGCAATGTGAATAATAATCCAACGTCTGTGTGTTCAACGTATCAAGGTATGAAGTAATGCTATGTTCACTAACTACGTAACTGCACTAGTGTAATAAATCGAAGACCAGACAAGAGTTCGCGTCCCCGCAGCATCGAGTGCATCGTGTGTACCAAGTAGTGTACTTCGGAGTGGAGTGTAGTTCAGTGTAGAACACCCCGTCTACACTACACTATGGAGAAAGTCCGAAAAATATGAACAACTTGATGTTCTTTTGGGTTCGAGGCTGGTAAATTCGGGATGCTGCTACATAGTACGAAGTACAATCAACATGAAGCAATCTCAAAACCTCAAACATGTGAGGCTGGGCATTTTACATGCAGCACTTTTTCGAAACATCACTTCCCGGTAGCAACATGACAGTTTATCCCATTTGACACTCAGAAGTACGAAGTAGAGCGTCTTCAAGCCCGTGGAGATATCAGACATTGGCCTCAATTTGCTTCCATCAATGTCAAGCAAAGTACCCGAGACGGCAGGCCCCTCAATTGCCTTTTCCGCCCTGCAACCCCTCGGCAGTACACTAACACTCCTATACTACACTACTAGAGGCCTCAATTTTCATTTGATCCATTCTTTCTCGCCTTAGCCCGCCCACGGACTTGGCCTTGGACTTTCAGTGCACACGCATCGGCATGCAAGGACGGAGCTAAGAAAATAGGTCTTTTTGCTGCTCGTTTAAGTGAAGACACGTCGCGTGTCCCTGATGGAGCGCGAGTCTTCGGTGACGGCAGAAAACTTTCCCAGGCCGCTTTGACGACTGCATCATGCTCGAAAGCGAAGATGCCAAACCCGTTCCACAGCAGATAGGGCAGGTTTTAGATCGTTTCCCACGATTTTAAGAGGCTCGCTGTAATACTCATGTTCTTGGGTATATCATCGAGGTTTATAAGGGCTCATTCTTCATCTCTGGTGTTTCCTGGTTGGCATCAAGTCTGATAAACGGTTCCCTACAGAACCCTGCGCTACCATTATGTGTTGTAGAGTCTATAATCCTCCCGACAGGGAAGCCATCATTGGAAAACCGGTTGAAGAGACGTCCCATTCTTACAGCCCTTATTTCTCATTGTCAAGGCTGTACGACGACTGGATTCGCCCCGGGCCCTTCATATTTCCATGTCGTGCAATAGTTGGTCTAATAATACTACACCCCCTCTTCTCCAGCCGAGTTTCTGTCTCCCGCTTCCCACCCCCTTTTCGCAGATCTGTTTCCCCGTGGAAGGTGCTACGAAGCTCCAATATCAAGCCTTGTCATCCCCAGGCTTTTAGCCGTTTCTCGACATCCCGCCCTAGCAACCCGAAAGGACCGGTCGAATAAGAGCGAGAAGATGTCCCTACGAGAAAGGAAGGGGATAAAATAGTAGTCAATTCCCAGAAGGAGAAAATCCATATTCCCTAACCGTCATCCGTAAATTTTTCTTCTTCTTCATCCAATCCCATCGAGAGACTTTGACCTTTTCGAACACCGGTTGAGATCTCGAGTTTGGCTCAGAGGACGTGCCCTGCAGCGCTGCTCTGGGGTTGCACAACCATGGTAGCCTCTGGTTATTAGTTTCGCCGACTCACGGGCTCATCTCCAGACAGTCAATTGCGAGCATATGCCTGGCTGGTTGGCGGTTATGCTACCTTGTCAAGGCAAGGTGACCTCCCATTTTAGGTAAGAAAACATGGAGTACCCGATTCCTTCTTCACAAGGAAAATCTAAATGATGGGGACAAACTAGGAAGAGCCTCGGATGACGATCATGAGCAGACGTTCACAGGTCGGGCGTTGGCAGTCCAGGTCACTTCAGTTATAATTACCAGGCCCTGAAACTCGAATGGAAATCTAAAGGTGAGGCAATGACAGCAACATCATTCGGTGTCTTGGCTGCCTTCAAAGTTCAGTAAAACTGAGGTGGCTGGACGAACCAAATGAGATCTCGCCAGGCATTCGTTCGGCGACCGACCCTCCATCCCCTTTACCTTTACCCCTCTTGACCTGGTCTCCGAATCGCATCTCTAATCCATTCGATTGGCCAACAACCTACCTCATGATTATCCAAGCCCGCACCGAGCCCATCTTGCCAGAGCGACTTTCCGAAGCAGGATGATAATTCTCCCGAGCCAATACCCTTTCGAGTGAGAACTGGCATTGCCAATACTGAGGTACACATTTCGAGTCCCTAGACCAGCTGAGACTTCCACTTTGAGGGATACACCGCACATCCTTGGAGATGATGGAGGGGCTGAGGGCAATTGTGGAAAGGATCCCTTCAACTTCATGCTCGAACTTATCCTATGGATTATGCTTGTAGGTTGGAGGAGTGGGGTTGGCTTTACCGGCTACGCGTCTACATTTCCACATCCTCGATGACACCATCGTCAGTGTGTCTCTCTCGAGGCTGCTACAATCGGTATCAATTTGTGGTGTATTGCTGTGTATTGCTGATGAAACAGGGCCCCGCGTCCGAAAGTCTTATCCTAGCTCCCAGCTCAAGCGATTGAGTTTTCCCAATCGGAACGGAGACAGTCCCTGTTCTAGTATATATTTTGGGAGGGTTTGTGACAACACAGGCTTCAATGCTGTCGGTGAACCTATCAAGCACTGGGCTGTGCTGTATCCAACTTAGAGGCCGGGGTAGGCCAGTGCATGCAAATGAGTACATTTTAACCAGTAGCACACTGCAGAGAGTAGAAACAACATCAGTGATTAGTCAGTATCCTCCGGGGAATGTACTTGTGCTTCATCCAGTAACAATACCCCTCCCCCTTCGCCTGAGGAGCTGGGACTTTCCTTGATTTAGAGTCGGTTCTCATCATTGATGGATCTTTTCCCAAGTCTACTGTCACACATCCTCTCGAAAGGCCCGAGTTCGAGATGAAGAGGCTATCACGAACTATTGTTGTCTGGTCTCGAAATTGACGCTAGATACTACGTACTTTGTGCTAAAATAAAACTGCTTTGGCATGACGTTTTTAATTCAAGCATATGAGGTAGCACATCCCACCTCAGCCCTTCTGCGCTTGCCAAGTGGCAGTTCATGTCGACTGGAGAGGGGATCAGGTCATTGATTGGGCCATTCAGGGTAACTTCTGCAGCACGAAATCCAGCATGGTGGGTTGCGGAGGTGGTTGTGTGGTGTCGGGTTATTTACCTGAGAGATGGTCCTTACTCTGGGCTTCCGCGACTGGTCGCATCGATGGCCTCAGCTATCAACTTTCAAGACGGACATTTTTCATCATGCCAAATCTCAAAGTCGTCAGGACCGGGGAGGGCTGTGGCCGGAAAAGTCGGCGCATTGATGACCACTGATCAAGGCCTTGCTAAGAATGAGGGAGCAAATGAGGGGCTAGGTTCACCACTCAACTCTGTCCTAGCCTACTTCTTCAATGTACTGCCCAGGATATCCCTGGCAAGTATTCGAGATCAAGATCAAAAGATCTGAGACTATTTGTTGATAAGCCGCATCTCAGCTCCTGTAAGAACGGCGCCGGGCTTGCCGGCAGTTTGGAATGCCGATTCATTCCCAATACATGCGACGCGTACTCGCCATGACAAAATAAAGAAAACCTAAATGTCCAACGTGCAGTACTAGTGAGCATGCGATCCACGTCGACGGTATTGCGGATGGATGGACAAGCTCCCTCCAAACTTGTAGGGCAGTGCCCACAAGGGCACCGGAGCGGAGTTTGCAAGTTACTACCACCCTGGTGACCGGTTAGCCCGTAGATTAGATGAATACGAGAAGCGCTTGAAGATGGACCAAAGTACGTCACAACCACCACGATTCTTACCCCTGTTGAGTGGGTGGCCCATCAATTTGATATCAATTGTTGTCTAGATCACGGCATTGAGTATTCCCATAAACCAACACACTAAAAAAGCTAGGTCAAATAAGGATGATCTAGATTTAGCGTGGAGCAAACGCGTCGTTGACGAGATAAACTCAAAATACCCGCGCCATCGCCCATCGGCTCCGCACACACACCACTATGACCCTTTTGACAAATTATCCGTGGAGAACTGGGAAATGTGAACTACTGTTAGTCTTGGCTCAATTCCACAGGGCCGAATCCTCTGTCGAAGGAAGACTTAGCACCCAATGGCTCCAATGACCCCTCATTCTCCTGACTGGAGCAAGCCTACGTAACTTTTCCAGGATCGACCTTCATGTGTATCAATTTGATATAGTTTTGTCCCTGGTTTTCCATCGCCTGATTCCTCTCGAGATTTTGGTACAGCATTGGAAACCGATGCTCAGCTCCTGCGTTGTTCTTTGACAATGCTGGTGTCTCACCCAGTAAAACCCTTGATGCCCGTCATCAGCAGGTTTGTCTGAGCGAGGAAGGATCACTAACTCTTCGAACACGAACTAATTAGTGCTCCACCCTTTACCCCCTCTTTTCATTGATGAATTGAAACAGTAGACAGGACTGGACACAGACGCTAGTGAGACCGCCACCTTGTTCTAATAGGAATGACGCGACGTGGGGCAACGCTACGCGCCAAGGAGACACCCACGCGTAAAGAGATTATCCCTATCCTTTCTATCCTTCCTAGTGTTCAGCCCCGCGATTGATTGACAAGACGACGCGGGTAGTGACGTGATTTGCTTGCTCGCGGATCGACGAAGTAAGCCCTTCATTTCAAGTCGTCCCCCCCAACTTGGAGAGATTGAACGGAGAAATCTGAATCTCCTGAGAGTCAAGATAAACTAGTTCCCTACTAGCTCGGGCTCGTTAGACAGGTATTTAGAAGACCGGGCCCTGATGACGATTACAACTTAATATCCCGAAGAGGATGAAGTACTTCGTAAGTGAATTCCCATTCCGTTAATATTCTGAGCGGGGATCTCAGGCTCAGAATTTCATGTACAGCGGCGGTCACACCAATATCTCAAAATTGTATGCCAACAGATGAAGGGATTGAATTGATAATAGAGTACTGCGCGGGCGAGCCCAAACTCTCACACTTCTCACAATACTTCGTCATAGCAAGGAGCTGTTCTAGAAACATTCCGCCGGGTGGTGTCAGTTGATCACCAAGATCATCGATGCGTGTCGTCACGTGCATATTTAGTGGAAGCCGCTAATTCGGGCCGGGTGCAATGAAGGTTCACTAGTAAGGCACAACAAGGCGCACTAAAATTACTCCAGATGCACAATGCACGAGAGCCTTGTTCACTAAAATTGTAATCTCAATTTTGATCAAGCATTGCTTGCATGAGGCTGACCAGTGGCGATGCACAACTTCAACTCCATTGTAACCTCGATCCATAAAACATTTGAAGCCTCTTTTCTTTTTGGGTTTCTAACCCTTGTCTTCGGGCCTGCTCTGCTCCGTAGCGTCCGCTCGTGCAGCTGAATTGGGACATTAGAATGCAACCGTTGCATTTTCCGTCCCATCAATGACTCTTTTGTGCATCAGTCGACGAATCGTGTATAATATCTCGAACAATTGAACAATTGCCATGTGGTCTCCTTTGGATATCTCAATCCATTGTGTGGACCCTGTGTATAAAAGGACAATGAGGGTTGATGCAAATTAAGTTCGATAAACCCTGACCAGGATCGACTAATGGAACGAATGCGTTTCCCAGCTCTGTTCCGTCAAATTAAATCAAACCACCTCCGCTACGAAGGACGCACTCGCCGATATATCCGCATTTCTGCTTGAGGCAAGCTCCTTTTTCTAGGATTCTCCAACGTTCAAATTGAAGATCATCGTCGAACTATATAACTCATCACCCGGTCAATCGTGACGGAACAGGGATAGAAAGGGAAAAAATTTCCCTGTTCCACTTCCTTGCCGTCAATTGACCCCAGGATTAAGCTGCAAGGGGCGTCAATATCACAGGCAAGTATTGATCATTACCGTCTTCTTTGCAATACTTTGTATGTAGTATTACGAAATATGCCATCGAGCCTTGTGCTTGTGCATCGGTGTTGTATATACTTCGTACATCAGTTAGTATTATGATAATGTGAAAAGTACGTACTGGCTGAATTAAGCTGCTTTGACCTCTTCCTTATATTACTTCGTAGGTGGCCAGTGCCAGCCCGGCCTCGACATCGAAACTCCTCGCAAGCAAAGTGGGACCGGAATATTTCCTCCAGGCGAAGTACTTCGTAGTGTATAAATGTGCAGTGAGTGAAACAGGCGAAGTCCAGCAGGGGAAAATGCTTCAGAAGAGACTTCGTACGAAGCAAACCGACCAGAATGGCGCATTCGAGATCAACTCCATTTCATCCTCGAGCTTCATACTTGAGCAACGTTGACAGTTACCAAACTTCGAGATCTATGCATCTCGGTGTGGGTCGCGACATCTGCATTGCATGAACGTCAAGTCCAAATTCTTTCTTCAGCTCTCCCTAAAACAGAGTTCCCCATCCGACCACATCCCCCAGGCACAACCTCTTCATCGACACGAGGAGTTGCCAAATGGGGACGAAGGTTGGCTCACATCGGCCCAGATCAGGGGTTTCTGAGGGGCGGGATGCCGAAGCGTGCATCCTCTTTTTTTTCCCTTCTCCCGCCACCAGAGCATCTCCTCCACATTTCTCTGATCGCCTGCCGTTGCGGCAGGACCATAAAATTGAAGCACTCGGAAATGCCAGACCCAATGGTCGTGGAGAAATGCGACGGGCGGCTTGAGATGCGACCTCGCACGGGAAGAGAGTGGTATATTAATCGAAGATGTTTTCTCAGGACAGCTCTCCTGCCTCAATCCTCAGGGAACGGAATGGCTCAAATCACCTTTGCCACTCCTCCCGAGCAACAAGGAGCTCTGAATGCTACTTCGTAAGATATCAAATATCATCTATCCACGTTTGATCTATCCCCGTGAAGGGTAGCATATTGCGTCCATATTGAAGGCTTGGTTTCGTGGGGACTCCTGGTAGGCCTCTGATAGGCTAATTAACTCGCTCCAACGTCGACTCCTGTGTGTCACATACAGAGCACTCCAACTTTATTAGGAGGAGATATAAATACCAGTACCATTTACTCGCGCGATTGAGCCATGTTGCTGTCGCATTCCCGGGGTAGGCAGAGGGTGAGATCTAGCGACCCAATCTCTTGAAGTTCGGTAGCGGTTTGAGAGGCAGGGTAAACGGGCTCCTTCATTATGTTCTCAGACAATGGGGTCAATGTCAAATGCCGAGTCCATTGAGTCTCTGAGAGCATGATATGGTAAAATACCTCTTTCTCCGAATCAATTGATGATGATGATGATGATGATGATGATGAGCTTCCATACTAGGATGAAGTATACCTAGGTAGGACTGATCCCAAGGCCAAGCCGGAAGTCCACAAGGATTCCATCGTGAACGACTCCGCAAGACTGGAGGTGTTACAGACCTTAACTTCCGAGCACCCCTGTCTAGTAAAATCAGAAGATACATGTTTCGCAGCCTTCAAAATACACGAACTTTGTCATTCCATCATATTTTTCCTCTTCAAACGCTTGCTTATTTTGTCACCATTGACCCCTTGCTCGACCAGACAAAAATTGCATGGGTCGCTCACGAACTCCTCTCGGCACCTTTTGAGAAGAAGTGAGAGAGAGGACGAACCGCTGGCGATGTGCTCAGACATCTGCAATCTCTCTTCAAAGTTCGCACGGACAGGCACGACATTTTGCCGGGGACTGATGAGGGTTCCTTGACAAACTCAATTGGGAGACAGAGGTAATAATAATCGATCTACGAAGTAGCTAGGCTGTATATCCGGCAACGGCACCAGTCTGCTTCGTAAGACCGCCTGCGGTCTCCGTGCGTTTTTATTGTTAGGATCAGTGGCGTCGGCGGATTGCTTCGTCACGAGTGAGGCGTGCCTCATAATTACTTCGTAGCGTGACACCAAGACGTCCTTCAATATCTCCTAGCGTAGCGGTTCTCAGAGTACTTCGTATTGGTCGAGCATTGTAACTACAGGTCGTCTTCCCTCCTCACTAAGGACCGATAGGTTCATGGTTGGGGACGGATGAAAAGCGCAAGAACGCGACCTTAGCTTTGGTTTTTTTGGCTGGGGTAACGTGGGAGAAACGGACATTTCGCAGTTCGCGCCAATGCCATGATCTGAAAAGCTGGACTGACGTTTGAAGAGTCCGGCCTCCCTTGGACCATCAAACTGGCTGTGCCTCCACATGATACTCAGTAACCTTACTCCGTGTAGTGTAGGTGATGTTGTCCCTGTCATCTCTCCTGGGGCGATTCCACGAAGCCATCCAAACCACCTGAAGCTTGCTTCATGGTGAATCCTGCGTGGATTGTTTCAAATCAAGCCCAGGTGACAGAGCGAGTCCGAATATAGAGCATATGCACTATTTACACGGCTGTAGAGCACTGTAGACCTAAAATCTCGATTGTGGATTCCAATGTAACAGCCGCGTGCACAGCTAAATCAGTTCCTTGGTTCGTGGCCAAACTCTCCACACACACCGAACTAATCGCATGTCGTCAAAGGTATCTGCGTCTGGGACTACCCCGGAAAGGAAAATGATAAGCTGACACCCGGATTTCAGAGCCAGAGGAAACCCAAAACTGGACGTGCTCCCTGATGCGGGTGGAAGAAGCGGACGAAGAGGAGGGGGGGAAATCTTGGATTGGAAGCTGCCCAATAACTGGCCGTAGCTTGTCCTCTACGAAGTACGAACCATCGTCGCATTTTCTCGTTTGGGAAAAGGTGCCATTGTCTGGTTGTACAGTATGAGGCCTTCAAATGCCTCTTTTAGGAGAAAGGGGCCAATGCGAACGGCACAGAGGACACAGAGATTGAGCGACTTTCTTTTCGCCAACAGGGCTTTTCCTTGCGCTCTCGGGCGCCAGAACCTGGTCGCGTAAAGTCAGCCTTGTCCCTGTCCAGTCGAGCTCGATGCACGCCTTTTTCTTGCATCTCGGATGATTTCTCGTCAGCATGAGCAATCCCTATATTTTACCTTGGACCTCGACAAGGCTTGGTTCAGTGATACTCTAGCTGTCCGAGCTACGCTTGGGGGCCGTGAGAGAGGCCATCAATCCAACGAAGCTACGAAGCTACGAAGCTCCGTACTGCTTGGATCCTGGCTTTCATATGGTCCCGTAGTTTGTGTGAAGGAGGACGCGGTATCAAACCCGCGACCGACAACTTCAATGTTGCTACTTCATCCAGGTGCCTTTTGCCGTGGAGTGCCCCGATCAATACTTCGTACTTGTGTACTCAAAGTGGCGAGGCCATCAATCCTGTAATCCCATTGAGAGCGTACTTTGTAGGCTGATCATTCTCCTAAAACGAGGATGGCATCGATGCAACAAAAATAAACACTCCCCCCAGGCATGCATCCCGTTGGTCGAGGTACGCCTAGGGTTGAATACATCAGGGCGTACGAGCGGATGTCACGATTTCCGTGTCGAACGGGGGCATCTGATTTGCTCGCCGACTTGATTCAGCTTGCCCACGATGCAATAGTGTTGATGCACAATGCATCCTGATCGATCTGACGCTGCTGGCTAAAGCACTCGCATAGAACTACTGTGCATCCTCGCTATGGACAACTATTCGTCGGTGTGCATTTGCCACTGACTCCACCAGCAAGGATAATGGTCTTGGGCTTGGCCTCCATTGTTAAACGACGGCGAGTGCTGCTCGGCCTCCTCTACTTTCTCTCAAAGTGCTGTTCCACTTGATCCGTGGGCAGACTATGCACATAATATGGTTCTACTCCTCCAAGCGGCTGGCTGGCCATGGGGAAGCGGCCAGCCCATGTCGTGAGGTTGTAGCGAACCATCGATTCAAATATGTGCGGGGAAATTCAGAGGGACCACCGAGGGGACAACACTAATAGTGTAGTTGTCGATCAAGTGAGCACCATGACAAGGCCGAGTACACCGGCGCAGTGGAGCTCAATATCTCAGGTTGCTATAAGGAGGACGGAAATCCTCTTCTTCAATGTTCATAGGTCAATCCATCAATGATAGCTTAATACAAAGGAGGAGGGACGTCTCCACTGTCATTGCGTACATTCGGATGGAGCGACTTTTTGTCCGAGGTCTGGTACCGACGGCCAGGCGAACAGGCCAATTCCTGCTCCTTCAAGCATGGGGTAAAGGTCTGGCTTGGCCAGGCCAACCCAGCCGAAATACCGAGAGGAAAAGCCATCAGGGAGAAAATAGCTGAAAATCACACTAATACGGAGTACATGCTACGCCGAGTTCCTCCCAATTGCTCCGTCGTCGAATCGAAGGTCGCAGGTCGCAGGTCGCAGGTCGCAGAGGAGGTACGTTTCCTACACATGATGCCGACGGGCCTCTCAAGACTGTGGTTTCAAGGATGTCGAAAAGCCCACGCGGACACGGCAGTGGACATTGCATGCAAAGTGCGTCGTAGATGCCGAATGGCAAACGTCGGCCTGGTCTTAAGCTTGAGAGGGAAATGTGCGTCGTGATGTGGGTATTAAAAGTCGGCCTGTTTCCAAGGCCTAAAACGTGGCAGTATATTACTACCATTTGTTCCAGACGGGACAACCAAGAGACGGGTAGGCAATCCATCAAATCCATCAATACTTCGTACGTCGTCTATGACAGAAAGAGGATCTGTCAGAATTGGTTTGCATTGGCATTTTCCCTGGCACTGGCACTTGCATTCGCACGACGCCAATTTGAACCATACACACGGGAAGTATCATGGCTTCAGAATAATGAAACATCCATACTATCCGGGAACGGGTGGCTTGCGAATCCAGGAACAGAAGAGGAGGTAAACAACACGGGGGAATCGTACGTCTTTGGGGTCGTCTATTAAGTCGTATTACCCGCGAATCCCGCAAGTCCCGTCACACACTTGCCAGTTGAATGAAGCTCTGAAGCTCCCTTCTCCCAAGGTTGCTCATACTCCGTCGTTAATACATTTGGAGCACAGAACCTAAGAACGGAACATTGAAGAGCAGTGCCCACAGCACAGCCAACATCAGATTCCCCCGCTCGCAAAAACGTCCGTGAGCCTTCTTTCCCGTGTTTGTTTTCTGCTTCCGGAATTGAGAAAGGATCCAGAATGTGCAGTTTGCCGGCATCCTCGTCCCGCACGGACTCGGAAGGGGGATGATTTCGATGATTTCGATGATTTCGGCCTGATCTACACCCTTTTGGAAGGCGTGTTTTCCCGGGTAGAATGAGAAATGGAAACTACGAGGTACGACACGGGAATACGGGAGTGCCGTTCCTATGAACTACGAGTGTTCCAGGACGCCCGTGTACTTGCTGGTGACGGTACTTGAGAGTACGACGACGGACGTGGAAAAGGCATCTGTGCGATATCACGGACGGTCGGATGAAGTGAAGAACGGACTGGAAAGTGGAAACAGAAAGCTGAGTGCATATGCTTTCGCGTCGATTTCGTGTCATTGAAACAGGGAGGAGAGGAGGAAAAGAAAAAGAAAACTCCCAGTTCAAGATCAATCTATTGATCGAAAAGGTGAATCTTCTTTGTCTTCTGGCCATCTCCAGGGATCGATTCCAAACTAGATCGATACGCCACAGATGTGATATCGATCCACAGAGACCAATCTTGGTCAATTGATCTGTTGCCAATTGTTTGCATGGCCGACAGGTTTGCAAGGGCTCATGCTATTACGCGCAGTAGGCTGCACACAAGATAACCAGAATTAATGATCGGATCTATTCTTGACCCAATTGATTGATTTGATCCAAGTCTGTCTGTCCTGTCCAAATGACGACCTTCCAAGCTCCAACCACCCCTGCGCTGCCTCTGAAACCCCAACCACCAGACAGAAAAAACCTACCAAAATATCCACTTTACGCGTTGCTTTTTAATTGAATTTTGCTCCGACCCGCAGGTTTGACGCGACGAAACGCGGGAGCAAAGGCCTGCTCTATTACTTCGTAGTCTTCTATTAGTCTCTTACCAAGAGATTCTCGCCAAATATGGAGATAATACGACTGCAACCTGCATGTTCCCCCAGCACCACCCACAACACTCTCACATCCGACAGGAAGCCTCCAATTGGGCTCCTCGGTGATGATGCAGGCAATATTTCTAGCGGCAAGTCCCCAGCTGCCTGCCTGCCTTCCCTTCAAGGGTGGGGGTGGGGGGTGTACCCACGATTGAACAAGCGTTTTCTCTGGGTTAGCGAGACCCATCAATGTGTCGAGACAACCAAGCAACCAAGACTCGATCTACTACTACAACGTTAACTTTGGCTGCTCTCCGCGTTAGACCCAGAAATGACAAGCATGGCCAAGCTCCATCAAAGTCTCAAAGTCCCGCTTGCGCTTTTGAACGGAGAACACAGGCCAGACCCAACCTGAAGAGGGGAAAGCCATGCCATAAAGGTGAATCGTGCCAACCATAGATGGAGTAAGTCGCAGCAAGCAAGGCGAAAAAAAATTCTGTTAGTGACCGCACCGCTGTCCAACTGATTAAATGCGGGTGGTTGAATGACCCGCCAACGCACACTAATCTTCAGAAGTCGCGAGGTTCGTAGTGCCTCAACACGGACAACTGGAAGACGTGCCTGGGCTCTAATGAACGGGCACTCTTCGCGACGCATCTATGACCTTCTGCTGAGTCTCCACTGTAAAACTCTTCGTGCAGATTGAGTGCAGATTGAGCTCACCTGAAGGACAAGTTCAAGAATGAACAGGACGCCATGTGACGACTTGGATTTTTCCCCCTCAGACTATACTCCAAGCTTGTTCTTTTCTGGGCTCAGAACTGTCGGGCTTTGGGGGAGCGTTTAATCCCCCTTGTACCGAGTCTCCGACAACGCGTGGTCGGAAGCTAATCGATTCCCCTTGATCCCCGAAGACCAACACTTATATCGGCTCGCATGACTCTTGGTGCGACCCGCCTCCTATAGCCACATAGACCGCGGCGATGTGAGGATATCCCAAGGTAGACTATCTGGAGCTCGGAGTCATTCATAGTCCGGCTCAGAGCTATCATGAGTGATTTCATGTATGCTAAGAGAGATGCTAGTTTTCTCTAGGCCGTCGTTAGAAAGAAACCCTATGTTTCTTTATGGCAAAGAGTCACTCTGGGTGTCTATTTCTTTGTGTTTCTATCTATGTTGATGCCCGAAGCTTGCCTCTGATTCCGTAATACTTCACCCTCGTGTCGAATGCTTGCTGGGACACAACCCCCGATGAGAAAAATAAGCCCCTCTGCTTGTACACGACATCCCGAGAGACGAGGTAAGACTTCGATATGACCATCCATGGAGTGCGTAATCTTTAAAAGGCCGTTTGGAACCTTGCAGCATCTCACTTGAAGATCGCCATAAGCATTAGTCAGTGGAGCTCTAGTCCACGAGTCTGTGTTTGACTCCGATATCCTATTACTTGATATATTGCATTCTCCTTGTGTCCCTTAAACATCCTTATACATCTCATTGAAAATGTATCGGATTACGCCCTACTCTGGCCGTGATCGTGACACGATCGGATGTACAGGATGGGGTTGAGAATCTTCGTGGAACTCCCCGGGGTGCTCGTGGGATGAGTGACAAGCTGACTTCGTACAACAGCAAATAGTTGAGACGAAATTGGCCTCGTGGGCTTGTGTTAAGTGAGGGTTTGGTGGGTTACAATGGTAGGTGTCACAGCGTTTCTTGAGGTTCCTAATTTCTGTGAGCTCGAGCTATTGTGCCCCTTGACAGGAGAAGACATCTCCTAGGTAAGATAAGGGCAGTCTTTCTTAACCGGGTCATCGGATGTATAGGATTAGGGAGGGATAAACTAGGTTCGTTATATATTCAAGGAGTTGGGTTGCTGGTGTACGAGGAAGGGGATATCACGCAACAAGCACTTTCACCTGCTATCCGACGTTTTCTCTCCATCGGCAGGGCGTCATGGTTCCTGGTTAGTTAGTTCAAAGCTCAATGGAGTTAAATCCTATTGAGACTGCAAACCTGTGAGATGGGCTACAATCTCGATCATAGTCATCCCACTCCAGTTCATTATCCTAGGATAGAATCCTTAAACGTGTGTAGTGGTCTACATAAGGACGGCAGGGCGAAGGTTACCACCGCAAAAGTCCCAAGTAAGTATTGGAGCATCTTCAAGAAGGCTCCCAGTCAAGAACGGTGCGCACCAAGCCGATGCCACTTCTTACATCAAGTCCTTGGAGACATCTGTGACCTCAACCGACAGTTGCTCCATAATGGAAGCCTGTGAGGCAGCCAGTCCTTGTGTGCTCTCAAGTAACTAAGCGGGGGGGTTATGCACAGTTCTCGGAGATAGCACCGAGTGAATGGAAGACTGAGAATTGGCCGAGTCTCAGAGGAGGAAGAATGAGGCGAGTGTCTGTGACCTCGAAGACACCACGTCAAATATAATTCCGATGGCCTCTTTTAAATCTACGTATTGCACATTCTGAGTACGGATTCCAGGTTAAACACATTGTGGATGATATATCTTATAAAATATTTCTAATATTGCGTTGGCGACGTGAAGGTGTGTGGGGGAATATGGTTGGCGAAAACAATTCTGATCTGCTACACTACGAAACACGATTTCAAAGAAAAATGAGCGGGCATGAGCGACCATCACGGGACGAGGGAGCATCCGACCATGTGATGGCCCTCTTAGGTATGGGATTCCCCCAGAATCCACTGAGATAGAGCGATGTGCGAGGGGAAGCTTCACTCGTTGACTACTTTGTGTGATGCAGCCTGTCCATATGACAAGAACATGGCCGCTATATATAAATGATAGGGGCTTGAAATCCATCAACTCGATCTTGGATATATCTGTCTGAGTAGTGGTTCCCTTATTCCCTTACTTCGACACCGAGATTAGAATGCTTACTAGATAGTGTTAGTTTGCCATCACATCAATAATATGATATAGCTATTCATAGAAAACCACCGCGAATCCCTTATAACGTATTCTCGGCTCACATCTCGGCTGGGAACATACGGGGAAGAGAGGAATGGCCACCAACATCAAGACATCACCTAAAGACAAACCAAGTTACAGAAATGGACTCCCTGCCAGGCGGAGGTAGAGGGGATCGGCTTGATAGACCGTAGGGACAGAAGACTAGGCCGCACGCAAATCATAAAGGCCAGTGACGGCGACTATGTTAGGAAGGGGTATGTATATAGCTCAGCGGTACTGGCCTCTGGCAAGGGGGGAGATCATCACATGGCAAACGAGAGCCAAAATATCGGGAGAGACCGGGGACCAAACTTCCGATTAACCAGGTCCAAGGCTTCCGATGAAAGTGAACGAGCTGTACTCAGACGGAATGATCAAATCCTTAGATAGATGAATCGGCATTACACCAGAACGGAGGAATATGATTGTTGTCGACGGACACAGAGCTCATGGTACCTTGGGATGAGCTGACGGCGGCTTTCGATTCGAGAAGATGGTGGGGGCTGTTTGGGTGGTATAGAGAGAGAGGAAACACTAGTCAAGAAACAGCCCAGCTATTGAAGGTTTGAGGCATCAGGATGAGGTGCCTCGTCAGGCTGGCCGAAGGTGAAGTAGATCTAGGAGAGAGGGATGAAGTCGGCAAGTATGCATCAAAGCGAAGGAATCTGGGGAAAGCGGCCAATTACTTCGTACCGTTTTCCGAATAGCGGGGGGTTGGTGCGGAATTGCTTCTTTCGGAAAGGAAGAAATTTGTACCACCATCAATAAAGTTCCCCCTTTTGTCATTAACAACGTGAGTCCAGAAGAAATATTCTCCACTCTCCTCGACTGGAAAAGGCATTTAAGAGGCGTTAACGCTATTGCGCCTGCTAGAAAGGTGGTAAGGAGTTGTTGAAAATTCAGATTTATCCTTCGTTTTGTAATGATCAAGGATCCCAGAACTTCTTCTTAGACAGGTAATTTTCGACGAGGTTCCTTCGCATGCACAAACCGGGGCATGGTGGGTCTCCCTGAGACGTCGTTCCTCACCAGGCTCACTCTTCAACTCCATCGCTTCTCAACTTGATGCTTCCTTTCTTTTTCGGTCAGATTTCAATTCTAGTAGATTTTTTTTTTTTTTTTTTTTTT
>JUDQ01000169.1:0-74266 GCA_000812075.1 Scedosporium aurantiacum
CCCTTTTTTTTTTCCCCCAACCCCCCAAACCTCGTTTTTTTCTTTCCTCATTCTTGCTTTCTTTTTGATATGCCATTCTCCTCAGACTCCAGGCGTGGCCGCGGTCGAAAGAGAAACTTCTATGTTCACGACTACACCAGCGCATCTTGACTATAGCTGTTGCGTCTCTCTTTTATTGACAATTGGGAGATTGACGCTCATGTCCATCAATTCCAAGCCACTATCCCAGGTCTCGGTTTGAAAGAGCATTCTGTGGATAACTTCAGCCAGGTTAAATGCTTAACGGCCTCGCTCTAGTCAACCTAAGCGCGACTGTGATTAGAGTTATATTTTGCCCAGAGAAGCATCATGGCCATCCAAGTAGCAATTGGTTATTCTATCAACAAAAATGGCCCCCACTCGAGCTTGATACGTTACGTTCTTAGTACTGTTGCCCCTTGATCAATCCACGAGATTCAGGTGTTGGCTCGGGCTAGACGGCAATTACTATAGGTAGTCCTACTATTATCAGTGATGCCATTTATAACCTAGAGAGTGGCCTAGAATACACCAACGATGCCTGCTATTATGTTTGAAGGTAGGGATGTATAAGGTAACAAAAATGAAGTATATGAAAAGTAACCTGCTCTCGGAAACAAACATCTCATTCTTCACGCCAAGCCCCAAGAGGCGGTTGCTGTCCATAGTATTGTCCGTAGGGCCCTTGCTGGTATTGTTGTTGCGGCGGGGACTGCTGCTGCTGTGGCGCGAATTGTTGTTGATGCTGCTGTTGAGATGGTACCGGCCGCCTGTGTAGTCTGCGTTGTTGTCCATGTTGCAGCCCGTGTTGTTCCGGCATTCCTTGATATTGTGATGGATTCTGCGGTTGAAGATGGAACTGCGGCTGAAGATGTGTTTGGAGCTGGGGTTGATATTGGGGTTGGGCCTGGTATCCTTGATATCCTTGGTGTTGCGGGAATTGCTGGGGTTGCCATTGGCGTGGTTGTCGAGAGGGATTGTCTTGTCCAAGTTGCTGGCCTGGATCCTGGCGTACCGGCTGGCCATCGTGTCCTGCCGGATGCTCTTCCGGGTAGCGACGAGGCCCGATCTCGCTGAGCGTGTTATATATGCTTGCCAACACGTAAATCTCCTCCTGCGTCCAGCCAACCACCCCCTCCGCACTATTCCACCTCGTTATCATGTCCCGCACCTCCGTCCAAATTGCTTCGCTGTGCTCTCTCAAACGGTCCTTGCGATCGTTTTGAACACCCTGCCTGTCCTCGATCGACCACAGATCCAAGTCGCACCTGTACATCTTCACCAACAAGTCCGTCGCAATCTCGATGTCCTCGCCCGTTCTCTCTTCATCCCCGCTCTTCTCGCATGGTTCCAGCTCGGATTCGACTCGCTCGTAGTATTTAGTGAACAATTCGTTTTGGAAATGCGTGGCGTCGACGGGCCCGAGGTTCCCAGCACCGTCTTGGGCCTCCACGGTCGTGGAGCCGCCAATGGTGCCGCTGCTATTAACACCGCTGACGGCATCGCTTGCCTCAATGCCACTTATGCGCTCGAGCGGAACGGGCTCGTATTTGGGCTTCGCCTTGGTTTCGCCGCGAGGATCGAACAATTTCTTCCTGTGGAGCCAGAGCCAGGTGAAGGCCCAGAGCAGAACGATGCCCGAGGCAATGCCGAAGACGATAACCTCGACTGGGCGATCTCCTATAGTCGCCTTGGGGAGATTCTCGATCACGAAAGAATCGTGTGGGACATTCTGGGTGCCGTTATACTCGCCCTCCAGAGCGATCACGTTGGGGGGGAAATAGCCGATGCCCCATTCCGCCGTGCTCATGTTCATCAGCTCCACCCATTTTGTCGAGTTCCTGGTATAGTAGTTGAGTCCGACCCAGGACTTCATCTCTCAAGATTCACGGCTAAACAGTCGCCTGGGAATTAGTCTTGAAGTGAAGTTGAAATAAATTATGTCAAGGCGGGAGCGGGTATACATTCGCGAAGCAAAAAGATGGGATCGCACAAGGTGTGGCTAGTAGCAAAAACGTTGGAGAGAGGACACAACATTCCGTCCCGTGGAAGTTCCTCTGATTTTACGAAGTACGGATAAAGAACCTGGAATGGGAGCCTGGTCTACAATGTACTTCGTAGGGGCAGAAGTGTATCTTCTTCGTATGTCACGATAATGGAATGATACCTCGAAAGACATGGGCCCCATGCAGCCTCGTGCAAGCGCCGACGCTTTCAATTGCCAAACCTGGATTCGGGTCCAAGATACGAAGCACTACATGTCATCGACGCCACTCGCACGATGCATCACGACGCAGCAGGGTTGAAGCGAGACAGGTACCGGGTACCCCAGTATTGCTGCGCCTTCAGAGTCTACAGGTGGTGCTTCCATTGCGTCCAGTGGGAGGCGTGGTCAGGTGCACTACATAAAAAGGATGCAGCCCCAACTCGAGAGAAGGCTCTTGATAGGATTAATAGTATAATTACACTTTCCTTGCTCGGGGTAGAGAAAATGGGGCGGTAACGAGGTAATATCATCTCTTCCTCTTGGCGCAGCTCTGAGTTCTTGGAAACAATATTCTAGTCTACCCATATTCACACATTCACCCTAAGTCGCCCCGGGCCGCTCCCTCTACTAGTAGCAAGTTCCGGTTGGCAAGTCCAACTGTCTGGTACAGAGCCGAAAGCCGCCCACACCAATCTTCCCATTCATATCAGATCTCTGGCCACACACTAAGTCAAGCTGCACGCCGCGTTGGTGGATAGTGACCTCCAAATCTAGGACTAGGCGATAGAAGTCGCCCTGTAGCTGCATTACCCGATCATACGTCTCAGGGTCCTGCTGGAGCACCACAAGATCATAGTCTAGGTCTATGACCTCCGCATTATCTCTGGCTTTGAATTCCTTAGTAGTTAGCAACAGTTATATTAGATACGTGAAATAGCAATAGTAGACGAGTGTGCTCATGGGAAATCAAATAATGGATGGAAGGGAAAGAACCTACCAAGGAACGCTTCCGAGAACTGAGAGGGAATCTTGCCGCTTCTGGCGTAAGACGACGTGACAACCTTGACAGTTCCTTTCTTAACGCCGGTCCTGCTCATCTTTTTGACCAATCTCACGGTGGTCGAAATGTGTTCAGTCTCGCCGATGGGGTCGCCACGCCGGACAACCCATTTGATCTGGTTCTTGGCTCGCTCTTTTCCATCAAAACTGTCTGTATACTTTTGCTTCTGCTGGAAGAGATCATATGCTTCGTTCTCAAGCTCGCAGTGGGGAAGTCGCTGAGAGACGACGATCCCGAGGTGGATGGGACATTTCCTGCTGCGCTGGGGAGGCTGGCACCCCATACCGAGCCCCATGATGACCCCTCCCATGCAGACGGCCGTCCAGCTGTCGTTCCTCTCGTCATTGCCCCGTAAAAGGGAGATTCCGCGCTGCCGGGCGATTTGGTTGAGGCGCTTGTACAGATACTCGTTCCTGGAGAAGCCGCCGGAGAGAAAAATAGCACTCGCCGAGTGACCCGTTTTGATCGATATCTGCGTTAGCTGTTTGGTGGTGAGTCTGATGGTGCCCTCGATGGAATCGCGAAACAAATCCACCAACTCCTCATATGAAACGAGGAAGTTGCCCCCTTCAATGCCTTGCTCTGGATAGTCCCGGTTCCCAATATCACCTGGTAACTCCACAGTGAAGGGCCGAGGTCGTGGTTGACCGGGTGCAGGAGGCCCGGCAAAGTCGTGCTTGATGATTTCGAACCGCTGTATCATGAACTGCTCACCACGCGAGTAGACTACATGTGAGCCACCCCTATGGCTTCCACCTCGAGTATTATCCAGGGTCATCAGTTTACGGTAGTTCTCCGGAGAGAGCCGTCTTCTCACGAGATTGAGGAAATTGCGATCTATAGTGGTCGCTCCGACCTCAGAACCTAAATTCCCCAGACGCAATTAGCTTTTGTAAGTGCAATCCATAGGGGCAGAGATGGCTAGTTTGTCCATCCAACTAACCTGTGGCATCTGTGATCTGCCGAATTTTCAGGCTGGGCGCGGCCTCCTCGACTTGGTAGGATACCAAATCCTGGTGTACAGGTTAACTTGGAGGGATCTCAACTGTGAATCGTTTGGGTTGCGTCGATCGACTCACTACTGTGCCGCCACCGGCATCTACGACCACAAAACAGTCTTCCTATTGCTCACAAATCTAAGTGGTTAGGGCAGGAAGATTCAATGAATTTTGACGCGAAGCTTTTTACGGAGGGAAAAGAGGCCCATACCCGTTGTAAACCCCCAATTCCTTGCTCCGAAGCTGTGTACGCTGTGTATTGAGCACAAGCTTCTGGCTCTGTAACGAAGAAAATGGACCCGGGCCGCTCTCTCAGCTCTGGAAAGGCACCGAACTTGGCGAACGCGTCGTTCACAGCCCTAAAGGTTGCGCTCCTGGCTCTGGCGTCCCAAGCCGCAGGATGGGTAATGACGAGATCGATCGGGAACCTACCTAGTAATGTCGACGCTGCAGTCCTACTCGCCTCGATGTCGGCCCGGACGGCTTTAGCCACCTCCGAAATGTAGTCGGTCATGATTTCGGGGGACGACTTGATGAGATGGTAGGGTACGTTATTGTCGACAACATCCTGGGGACTGAAGCCGAGCTGCCGCGCTTCGCTGAGGGTCCTTTCGAGAGTCTCCAGGGCCTTGAGTCGCGTCGGAATCTCCAGCTCCAACTTGGTCCACCGGATGACGAAGGCGTTGTCGCCGATTCCGTGGCCCCAATAGTTTCCGTCATTGGGAGTATATGTGTATAGGGTGGGAACTTTGGGCGTGGACTCGCCGGTGCCCCAGTTCTGGACAACAGCAATGTCGGATAGTTTCAGAGGCTCGCCCATGCTAAGTGCCCACGCAGCGCCTGAAGGAGAGAGCAGAAAAAGCAGTAAGCAAAAATAGTCAGTATTGATCGGAGTTACACCGAAGCAAGTTGTTTCTGGGTTTGTAGACTACACCTCGGCGCTGTCACATACCAGTATATGTCGTTCCATAGTCGATGCAAATGACAAACCGAGGTCGATCCGCCGAGGCCTGGCTTGAGATGGCCGATGCTTCGTCTGGTATCACATCGTCTGGCGGCTCAAGTGTCGGCGTATACAAATTCGCGGGGATCGGAGGTCTTGAGACAGAAGGTTCGGCGCTAGGAAATCGCCCAGGAAGCTGTGGGCCTGCTTGCCTGGAAATAAAGGAGAACGGCGAGGCACTTCCTGGCTGATCTCGAGGGCTTGTTTGTGGAGCAAACGGGTTCGGTGATCCGCCTGTCGTTCCGGGACTGGCGCCGGTGCCGGGGCTAGTTGTTCTCTGGAAGGGTACCGGACCCGTGGCCTGTCGGCTAAGGGATTCTCCTCTATTCGCTCGCGAAAACATGCCGGCATTAAAGGAGAGAAAAAAAGTATAATTTGGAGTCTAGTCTTGGTTTGTGTGGTTAGAATGGTTGGAACGCTGTCCTTGATCAATTGATGTTCACTTTCGATCTCGGGTCGGCTGCTCAGCCCCCAACAACTTATAAGGGCCTTCAAGAACGTGTGTAAATTCAATGTTATTTTCGGTTTGTGTCTGCGGCTTCAGTTCTCTAGAGGTACCTGTACTTAAACCTGAAAGCTCAGCCGGAGCCTGACCAGGGCCAGCCATATCCATAGACTGATCATACGAAGTAGACACCACGCACTAGGCTCCGGATGGTCACTGCAGGCACTTTTCGCCCAGTCCATCCCTTATTGGATTAATATTGAATATCGCTCAGCCCCTGCCCGTGTTGGAGGCAGGAGTCGTAGGATTCGGCGAGACGAGTTCGCCAACGCAAGCCGTAGAGGGTGTAGAGAGGAGGTGGCTTTCTTCGGCAGCTCGCCTCTTCGACAATCATAACTACGTATCGATCAGTCTCCCACCCCAGACTGGCTTTTGATTATCATTCTCACGTTACTTCGTATTCACCTCGATTTGATTAAGTCGACTTTCGAGGTTAATCCATCTAATGTTTTAGCTACTCGTCATCCATTAACAGCAGCAAATATGTCTAGCTCCGGGGCAAAGCTGAAAAAGAAAATCGCAATCCTAAAGACCCGAGGGAAGGATCGTGGACGTTCTAACACCTCGGACGGAGGTGTGAGGACTTTTAATGCTCTTGGGTCCAGCTTGAATCCGTCAGTTCAGCTTCCCCCCATGGACCTGGGCCAGAATTATACCTTAACTGTCCCTGAGCCATCCGGACCTACACCCCGCCTGGAAGGGCAGAGAAACCACTCAGAAGTAAGACAAAATGCGGGCTATGATCGTAACAAAGTCGTCACCGGTCCACCAGGAGGTCCTCCGCGAGATCGCGACAATCACTCGCATGGGCACGGGTCCTACGGAGCTCATGCCCGACAACAGGACCAGAATCTCAGGCCGTACAGCCTGTCTGAGGCTCCCACCAACAACCCATCTCCTCACATCGAGCGGCCGCCGGAGGGCTGGAAGCACGGATTTGCAGATACGGTGGATGCCTTGACCGCTGTAGAGGTTGATGGTTCATCCCAGCCAGGCCAGAATGGCTTCTCGCGCGCGAACCCTGGGACGAGAGGGCAGCAGGAGGTCTATGAGGCTCCCGATCGACGGTATAGCACGACGACGATGGAGACCACACAGGGAGCGCCTCCTGCGCCGCGCTCTACAAATCCCAACATGTATAATCTGTCAGCGCAGAACCAATTACCCACTAGGGCTGCCGCACCACCGGCAAACCTCGCAGCTATTGCGGTTCGGAAATCGCCAGGGCAGTACCCGTCTTCCTCGAGAGGCGGCGAGCTCCCACGCATAGGCCCGTCTGGTATCGCTGGCGCTGGTGCTACTGCTGCTGCTGCTGTGCCTATGAATCCCGCAATCATTGCGGCTCAGAGATCGCTGGCTCGACATGCAGGTGAGCAGGGAGGGAATATTGCGACGATGCCAGGGTCGGCTGGGGCGTCAAGGCTACAATATCAGATCGGCCACCGTACGCTACCACCAATTCCCGGAGAACATCAATACAAGGCCTACCAGCCCCAGGCGCAATCCTTTGCAGAGCGCCAGAGTGCCTCTGTACAGAAACCTGAAGAAAACTACCCAGTTATCCCCGTACAGAGTGATACTCAATCCTGCTCCAGTGTAATACATCAATCGCCGCCCTCTTTAGTCCCCGGCAACGGACGCCATTTCCCTCTAACCCACCTCGCGCCAGGTAGCCAAGAGCCCCCCACGCACCAAGCGAATACCGAAGCGGCGTTGCCTCCATTGCCAATTCACTCCTCTCCCAATGACCAAGCATCTCAGAACCCGACAAACTGGGGTTCGCCACTCAACCCTTCTTCTCCTGACAGTCAAGGATTTCAGCACCAGGCGAGCGTGGAACCGCAGTCTGCTCCGATGTTCAACCCTAGTACCGGCAACCAGGAATCCCAGGTTCAAGAGAGAGTGGAACCGTGGTCTACTGCACCATCCGATCTAGCTCCTGAAAACCAAGGGTTCCAGTATCCGGCGAGTACGGGATGGCTCCTACCCCCATCGCAGTCCAGCTCTGCGACGGCACAAAACATCACAGGTGGGGCCTTTCTTAATATAAACGCCCATGAAGAAGCTCCAGGGGAACATCCTAGTTCCAATCATGACTCGACCGTCGCACTTGGCTGCCAGGGAACCTCTAAAATACACGAGGTAAACTATATCGAGCCTGGCGGTGGGGACGGCAGGTGGTCCAGTCCATCTCGGAACACTACCGACCTGTCTAGCCATGCCACTGGCGCTGGGGACAAACCTGGAGACGAATCCGACATTGAAAGCGAGGATTCTGGTGACAACGATCATGGCAGCGTCCCACCAAATCGTCCCCTCGGCGTCAATACTAGCGACGGAAACGAGAAAAGCGGGAAGATGGATAAAAAGAAGGAATATTTCTGGAATACACGTCATGACGGAAAATCGGACCCCGCTCCGCCGCCCCCACGCCTCCCAAGGGAAACCAAGAAGCAATTGAAAGCGTTCATCAAGCACTATAAGGTCGCAAAAAATCCCGGCCTCGACGAGCTCTCGAGGGTGTTGTCCTGGATTCCAGACGAGATCTCGCGCTCGAAAAAGGCGGTCCAGGAAGCTGAGAATGAAGTCAAGGCGGCGCGTGAAGAAGCGGCGCAGGCATCGAAAAGGGCAAAGGTCGCGGAGGCCAGAACTGAAAAGGCCGAGGCGGAGACGAGAAAAGTGAAGAAGAGGATCAATCGGCTAGGTGCCTTAGAGAAAGAGAACGAGGAGATGCGGCAAACAATACATCGGTTGTCTGTGGCAAACGCGGATGTATCCCAACAGTTTCGTGATATTGAGCAGAAAGCAAAAAAACTGTCGGAGGATTGGAACAGGGAGAAGGCGACTAGGCAACGTCTCGAACAAGAGCGCGATATGTTAAAGGCGAGGCTAGATACGACAACAGGAGATCTGGAGGCTACTTCGAAGGAGCTAGAAGATCTCAAGCTTCAAACGGTTCGCGCCGAGGATCACCACGTCCAACAGATGAATTCCATGGAAGAGCACTACACGGCTCAGTACACTGAGCTACAAGGCCGCCACAACGCTCTATGTGAAAACTACGACCGAGAGTTGGCGTCTCAGACGAGGCAGCTCAAGAGCGAAGTGAAGCATCTCGAGACGCTCATGGCGACCACGGGAAGCAACTACGCGGCTCTCCCGGACCCGGACCTGCAAAGGATGTTCGAATCCATCGCGCAGAGGATAAACAGGGTGTATCTTTTTGTCCATCGACGGGACAGCCAACCCTTGGACACGTCCCTTGACCCGACGGGTTACTTGGGGAGGGCTGGGAACGGCGGCAAAACCTGGCCAAACTTTGTGAGGAGTTTGTGCTGGCGGATTCTCGTCGAGGGCTTCTTTCACTACCCGCTTGGTTTCGGGGCTCTCGGGATGGATGGCCAAGATTTATTTTCAGTCTTCTATCCGCTCCTCGCGCGGACCAAAGCAGGAGGTACGTTATAATGTTGTGTGTTTAAGTTTTACATCGTCGTCGTATCTAGGGCTGGTGTTTAATACTATACTAACACCAATGATACATCCCAAAAAGCCCACTCAAGCACCGGATCGATCATCCCAATCGATAAAGAAACAAACGAATTACGAGCTCACATCTTCGAGCGGATACTTCGACAAGTCAAGGGCAATCTAAAAGGCGACCCGGAGGAACAGTTCTCGGGACTCTTCCGGTCCAACGTCGGCGACATAACCGAGCAGTTGACCGACGCACTCCAACGAGCCTCCAAAAGCCAACTAGATTCCGAGGCGAGCACGGAGATCGCCGACATCATCGAGAAGCTCGGCATCCTATCGCTGGAGATGGGCTCGCAGCGAGCTCAGCTCTATCTGGAAAGCTGCGCGAATGGTACAGAGGCCATCATGCACGGACAGAAGTTTGAATGCGACGGGGCCGAGGTCTTTGGGGCGGAGGTGGTGGATATCATGACGCAGCCCTGCCTCGTGAGGGTTGGCGATGGTCGGGAGAACTTGACTGTTCAGCAGGTGATAGTGAAGGGTAGTTTCATTCCGTTTCGCAATTGATCAATATTGGTGTAGTGTCGGATCACTGTCGTGTTCCCCCAGGCCGTCACTGAAATCACTTCAAAGTTCATTGCCTCTAGGGGTTCCATCGAGTGTCCGTCCAGGGTTCGTCCAGGGTTCGTCCAGGTACAGCTAAGTTTATGTACATTGAGAGACGAGGCAGTTGGAGAACCAGCACAAGGAGGAGCACTTGAGCTTGAAGGATGATCAATTAATGTGTTGAATGGGACCACGTCATAAATTGACGCACTCATATTGACACCCTCTTCAGTAAATCTTGCCGATGTGTGCATATCATTGTGATCTAGCGCCGGGAGTTCGCAGATAATGTATCTGATACTTTGGGAAGAAGAAACCAGAATCCAATATTGAGGCAACGGGTGAGTCCATTGTCCCCCCTGCCCTGCCGCCAGGCCATTTAGACCCTGAACCCTGACACCATCGCATGGATTGATGCGCACAGAGGCAATAAGTAGAGCCTCGCCGTTCCCGCCACCAATCCCCACACCCGGAGCTCGTTGAAAGCCTTAGTGCTGCAGGAGGCATGCACTTCGCCAACATTAGGCTCTTCTCAGGATCCGTTTAGTCCTCGTCATCTAGTTTAACTCGCAGCCTGCCCGTGGGGAACCCTCCTCCAGCTTGATCATCACCAGACATCAAGGCCACCATGTACTTCGTACGTCACAGCCAGACTATGAATACAACCATTGAAGAGAGACACTCGGCCATCGTCGCTTGAGCAGGCTGGGGCTGAACGGAGGAAGTGTAAAAAGGTTATGCCAATGGCTAAGATTACCGCTCATGGCTTGGGGCGCTCGGGTTGCAGTCAGTGACATCCCTATCTAGTGCACCAGACCTGGCCTGCTGGATATTACTTGATTTTGGTCAAAGGGGGAATGAGCTTGATGTCCCGGGGGGCAAGGCATATCGGGAACGCCTGGGGGAACCTATTCTTCAGGAGGAGGAACATTGAAGCTTTGACAGTCCCCTCCCTGGCCTGGTCAGCCAGATAGGCCTATCGATAGTATGTTCGCTCGAGGATTCCTGATTTCTTTGAAGATCGTTCTTCACTGAGCTGCTCATTGCATTGCACTTGGTGGGAATCGGATCTTTCTCAATTGACCTGGTTTCTGGCGGCAAAGAGATGGAGCTCAAAACAATATCGACGCTTCCGGCGCAACCGCTTCCCGATTATAATATCGAGGGCGCTGTCTTCGTGACCATCTGGCTGTTCGTGTCTCTCATATATGCTGTCATCTTTCGTTGGCTGTTCTACTCAAGGAACCCTAAATGGGACGAAGCGAAGCATCTTCTCTGGGGAACAGTCGCTCTTAGCCTGTAAGCGAGAAACATCAACGTCCCTCCTTTCTATCTGCCCGCGTTTTCGCGCGTTATACTAACATCGGTTGATGCTCTCCCAACTGCAGGTGGTATTTACTCTCAGTTGTCGATCGATGGCTGCATTACGACAACCGGCTCGTCGCCTTTCCATATCTTGTTCTCAACCCCGTGCTGGAGATCATACGGATCGTCTCGGTCATCTTCTATCTATGGGGAACCTACGGCGTGGTGTGGAAGGAGATCGAGAACCGCTTCGACAACCCGGGTCGCTGGTGGTTCGCCGCCAAGGTGGCGATCTTCGTCGTCGGCCTCGTCTCCTTCTTCTACGCGGTGCTGTATCTCGCCCTGGCCATCGCTTGGCTGGAATTTCTGAGCCTCAATGCCATCGCCGACATTGCGACCAAGACGTCTCACTTCGAGGTCGCCGCGCCTGCTATGTTCACGCTCTTTGGAATCCTCACTTTCATTGCCGCCACGTATAGCATCTTCTTCAAAGCCTATGAGAAAGATGGCCATGCAGCCACGGTAAGTAGGCCGCAGAACAAATTTCAGCCTTCCCCTTTCTCCCGTTTCCATGAATGATTCTCACAATGTTAACCCGTGTGTATGTGTGTGTGTGTGTAGACTCGTATCCCTCTCTGGATCGCTTCCGTCGCCCTCCTTGTACGATCACTTTTTCAATTCATCCTTGCCCTCTACGCATACACATCCCAACGAGTCATCCGGCAGTCGAGGCTTTATGCACAAGACGTCGCCTACGGGATTATAACTACGATATTCCTCGGTTGCATGGCCGCTCATGGCTTCAGAGTCTCTGCTGTCTACGATCGCCAAGGCCAAGACTCCGCCGGAATAGCAGATAATGTACGCGGTTACGTCCTCGCCGTCCTTAACACGAAGACGAGGGGTGGACGTGAGGACGCCCCTATCCTAAAGGACCTGATCACGGAAATCGAAACGGACATGAATGCCAATCCACAAATCATGGAGGTATTGACTGCTAACTCGCAAATGGGCGCCGAGGCCAGCCGCCGAGCAGCGACAGAGTGCCTCGCGGACATTAAAGAGAAGTACGGTGGACTTAATCCTAAAGGCGGTGCGGACGACGAGGCCTCTCGCTCACAATCGCGCCTGTCTGGTCTAAGACTATCTAGTCATGGTGGTGGGAGACGATCGGGTGCTTCCATCTTTAGTACCCGCGCATCGTCGTATGGCTCGACCGCCAGGTTGGGATACGTTCCGAGTAATCCTGCACTTAGAGAAGAATGAGATTGATTTTATTCAGGCTGCCTAAAACGCAAGAGTTGTGTCCAGGTAATCGAGAGCGCAAGTTGAGCACCGGTTTACACTCTTTATTTATCTAATTCGTGATTGTACCTGTGTGGTGCTATTAGATCTATCGTCCTGTGGTTTTGCGTAGAACATTTGAAGGCTCCCGGATGCACATTTTCACGCGCTCGAAATGATTTTCTCATCTACCCCAATCCTAATGAATTAACTCCAGACCACTCTCTGACCGAGCAACTTCAGTATGTGCTAGAAGTGCTATGTGTCGCAGAGCTTGTCGACCGGCCAATGCTATTCCCCTGTATCCGTACCGTCCACGCTGTGATTGCCTCTCTCGTAAAACCAAGTCCCCCCTCCGGATCAAGGTGGCGATCCCCGTATATATTATTCAAATTTCCAATCCAGTTATCCCACGAAGGCAGCATTAACCGCTTTCCAAGTCTCTTCAACAAACCCGGCGACCTGGTCCGCATCATATGCATGAGGAGATCTTTCCAGCATTCATCCACCCTACCGTTCTTTTTCCTCATCGTACCCAGGCACGCGGCAACGGTGACGCAGGCCTCGTCGCTGTCCCGAAGTCGCGTCACGAGGTCGCAGACGAAACTAGGCTTCTCGAGTTTAGACTGCTTTACGCACTTCACGGCCAGTTGAGGGTTGATATCCCTTGTGCGCTTGATTGCCGCTCGAAGCCTATCCAGGTCGTGGGTCATCTCTTCAAACCAGATTGGGTCGTCAAAGATCACGACGGGCGGTTCAATCGGCCCCTGTCTTTGAGTCGGTGTGGCAGCATTGATGGGTTGGAGACCAGCCAGTTTTATCAACAAAAAGTTTACCAAATCCTGCTGGCTCTCCTGAGAAGCTGTTGTTCTAAGCTTTTCCAGAGTTCCCCGAATAGTGGCCGACGGAGGGATGTTTCGGAGCATCGCCATATACCCTTCGGACCAGTGCTCGTGTAGCCACTGGGAAGCCAACATGGCAGACGCCAGGGCCTGCACGCGCATACCCAACTGCTCCACACCCAGCTTCTCCACGAGGAGCCGACCAAATTTATTCTGGGCACTTGTCAAGGTCGAGGATGCCTGCATCGCTAGGTGAGAGGATGTGCCGAACGCCCACTGTAGTGTCTGCGACTGACTCATGACGGGCAGCGCGTCAGTGAGGGCTGTCACTCTATTTTGCACCGGGCTGTGAGGCACAAGAGCCCGGACAAGGTTAGCGAGGATTTGTGCCGCCTCGTCGTCGCGTAGGCTGAGCCCCTCGTTCACTTGTGCCAAGGTCCGCTCGTTTAGCGTGTTGCTGTCGATGCAGGCCGTGACGAGAAGGTCTACGGCCCCGCCCCCGATTTTGACAGCCGCATCGAGAGCGTCAAGCAAGTCTCCCAGGATACTCATACCAGTCAATGCGTTGGAGATGTTGAATGCTCCGGCGCTGGACAGCCGCAACACTCTTTGCTGCCCACCTGTAATGTCCGGACCTTCGAGGATCAGCGCGTTTACGAGGCGATGTCTGTGGGGAATGAACCAGTCCATTTCCCATGCGGCGATGCGGGCAGGATCCGGTCTCCACGACGCCCACATTTGGTAGTTGGGGAAAAACTTTTGGAGGATGTGGACCGACCTTGGATAGACGAGAACGCGACGCAGACCGTCACAAATGCGGTGTGCTTGTACCCAGCTCTGCGCGCACCGGAGCTCTTCTAGTTCCATAGAGAGGTTTGTTCCAAACCGGGTATAACGCAAGACTTCCTCTACCAGGTTGTCCGGAAGCAAGCCGCCATCCAAGTCCCTTCCAATCCTCTCGAGCACACGCCAGACGGAAGGAAAACCCCCGTCGCCCCTTGCACCAACTATCTTAAAGATCTCGGCAGCTGCTTCGGCCTCATCGTCCATAACCACGTCAGGCCGAATCAAGTGCACGATCATAAGACACTGGAGGTAGATGGATACTACGGGGATGAAAGACGCATCGGGATTCTCGAAGTGCATGTTTTGCACGTCGTGGAGCTGGCCTCGCGCCTGTGCGGCCGTCAGGGCATGGGCGCATGCAATGATGCCAACTTCACGGATGGGGAATTCATTTTGGAGATCGCGTAATTGGCCGGCAAAGAGGGCGTCGCACTGGTCTGTCTGGCGTTCGTAAATGTGTTTGCTAAAAAGTGATGAGGATGAGGCGTCCAGGAAGGCATCTGTCATGGATTGGAGCTGCGAAATGGGGACACGGTCGGGAAAGCGACTGCGGAGGTGAAACACGGCCGGCGAGTTCCGCAGCTCTTGTTTCCAGTTGATCTTCCTGGTTGGGAACTGCATCGCTGGCGAGCGATGTTGGTCATTCTAATGCATTTTGATCAAGGGTGATTATGAGGGAGGATCAGCACCAAGTGTGGTGGGTTGGTGCACTGCAATGGTGACTCGCGGGGTTGCGAGCCCATCAATGAGACAACATTAAACTGTCGAAAAACTGCTGAAAAATTAAAACAGAGATCAAGAGTAACAAAACGACGCTGGAAAACCGACCGACATTGATCTGTTACTGGGCAAGGTATAGGAGTGCTCGATGCAGTCCAGCAGGGTCAGAGTGAAGGAAACAGAGCCAGTGCATATTCAGCTGGGAAGAGGGATCAATGGACCTTGTGATGAGAAAGTATTGGTATTAATACTTTGTAGAAACTGGCCTGGTCAGGCTGGCTGGACAGGGAACAGAGAATATTGGAAGCACCTGTACTTCGTAGGGCTGTGGCTTAGGGGGGTACAGATGAGATGACGAAGTACTTGATCATTGATCAATATTGATGGACATCAATCAACTTTACTTCGTACTTGGAGAGCAATTGATATCAATGGTCAGATACCATTGATCAAGGCTCCGCGAACTAGGCTCGATTTCATCCAATTGTTGTAGCTCTGTTATAGTTGCATCACACTGCACAGGTGCAGCCTCTGATCCCCACTCTTCAAGCTTCAACACCAACAGTAGTACTAGTGTAGACCTAACGCAAAACCCAGAGCGCATCAACCGATCAATATATTTGGGTTTTCTCTTATTGTTGAGTCGTCTCGATATCATAATATCCTGATGCTGCTGTACTCTGTACTTCGTAACTGTGCTCTTTTGATCTTGAAACGCTAATAATTCTGGAAGATGTCATTGGATTTGTTTGGTCTTAGTGCTAATAAGCTCGATAGTGGGGCACGTGTGAAATTATAGTGAAATTATAACAATGTACATTATTGCCCTCGTCGCGATTCTTTTGTCGTTGACGATTCAAACTGTTCCATCGTGATTTTACTCTTCGAATCCATCCCCGATCAGCTCCTCCCGTCATCGAATTTCCCACGATATTCTCAAACATGCGAATCTGAGTAGCCTTCGGTCGATAAGACCTTGATACTGGATTCATTTTAAGGACATCGAAACCCAGAATCTATGCAGTAATGTTCCGCTGCAGAAACGATGGTGTATTCCGCCTCCAGGCATATCTGCCATCCCACGAGAGCCTCCTTTTATAGGATACCACGCGCAACATTGCCATATCCCCATCTCTACGCATACCATGTTCGCTGGAAATCTGTCGCCTCAGTTAATTCTTCGCTTTCGACCAACTCAAACGATGCCCTAACTCGGACTTTGTCTGGTATGTGCAGCTTCGTCGCATCAGTCCGGTGACTGACCTCCATTTTTTTTTTTTTTTTGTCCACTCTCCATCCAATGCTTGATATGTAAAAATTTTATCTGACATCCCTTCAAGTCCCATCACAAGCGCGATTTAGCGAAATCGGCGTCCAACACCTTAGTAGCCACGTCCATCGCCAAATATTCCCCGACGGTTGCAAGCCGCCTCCCCCGACCCTTGTTGAGCTTGCGAAAGATCACCTACGACGCCATGATCTGCTTGGGAAGAACAACGATAATGGCGAACCCATCGCATTCGATCTCCCCGCCCTCCAGGGCCGAACCCTCGATGAGCACTTCTACAAGCTTGGCCTGGACTGCGCCGAGCCTTACCTGAGCCTCTCGAAAAAGTTTGCTTTAGCAAGCTTCCCACCGAAGCCGCGGAAATGGATCCACAGGAGTGGATGGACAAAGTATCTACCGGACGGCACGTCGCAGCCCGTTGACGCCCCCGAGGAGGAAGCGATCTGCTTCGATACTGAGGTGATGTGGAACGAGAGCCCGTTTGCCGTTATGGCATGCGCCGCTAGCCCCACCGCTTGGTACATGTGGCTTTCGCCTTGGCTGCTCGGAGAGTCAAAGTCGAACCGGCACCTCGTTCCTCTCGGGGACCCCACCAAGGACCGGATCGTCGTGGGCCATAACGTCGGCTACGATCGCGCGAGGATATTAGAAGAGTACGATCTTAAGCAATCTCGCAACTCCTTCATCGACACCATGTCCCTTCACGTCGCCGTAAACGGCATGTGTTCTCAACAACGCCCGACCTGGATGAAGCACAAAAAGAACCGAGAGCTTCGCGAGCGCATCGCAAGCCAGACTGAAGACCTTGCCCTCGCCGAGCTTCTCCATAATTCGGCCATCCGCCACGAGGAGGAAGAACTTTGGGTCGAACGAAGCTCCATCAACTCCCTGCGGGATGTCGCCAAGTTCCACCTCAACGTCACCATTGACAAGGCTGTTCGTGACGACTTTGGCGAACTTGATAGGAAAGAAGTGCTTGCGAAGCTCGATGAGCTAATGGACTATTGCGCCGCCGACGTTGCCATCACACATCGCGTGTATCAGGTCGTCTTCCCCAACTTCCTCGAAGTCTGCCCTCACCCCGTCAGTTTCGCCGCCCTCCGACACTTATCGTCCGTAATTCTTCCCGTCAACAAGTCTTGGGAGAAATATATCGCCAGCGCAGAAGCGACATACCAGAAGCTCAGTGATGCCGTAGAGGAACGACTAATCACCCTCACCGAAAAGGCTCTTGAAATCAAGGACGATCCTGATAAATGGAGTACTGACCCCTGGCTGAAGCAGCTCGACTGGTCGGGGCAAGAAATTAAGATGGTCAAGGGCAAAAAGAAGGGAGACCCTCCTCGACCTGCTGCTCGACAAAAGAAGCCCGGCATGCCCAAATGGTACAAGGATCTGTTCGCCAAGAATGATGCCCCTATCAATATCACGGTACGCACGCGAATCGCACCATTACTTCTAAGGCTAGCCTGGGATGGCCATCCGTTAGTCTGGTCGGATACGTACGGATGGACGTTTCGTGTGTCGCGGCAAGAAGCCGCCAAATATACGAATAAGCAAATGGTGCAATGCGACTTTTCCGATGAGAAGATAGAAGCTCTTCGAGAGGACGTCGACGGGGTCTATTTCAAACTACCCCACAAGGATGGCCCGTCCGCTCGGTGTGCGAACCCCATGGCTAAGGGCTACCTGAACTACTTTGAAAACGGAACACTGTCGTCCGAATACTCTTACGCGAAAGAGGCACTCGAGATGAACGCGTCCTGTTCTTATTGGATAAGCGCGAGGGATAGGATCATGTCCCAAATGGTTGTCTACCAGAGCGACTTTGACAGGTCTTTCCGCAAGAAGAAGAAGAAGGATGATAATGAGTACGGCTTCATACTGCCGCAAATTATTCCAATGGGGACCATCACGAGAAGAGCGGTGGAGAACACCTGGCTTACGGCGAGCAACGCGAAGAAGAACAGAGTGGGCTCTGAGCTCAAAGCCATGGTCAAGGCACCACCGGGGTACAGCTTTGTCGGTGCTGATGTAGACTCAGAGGAGCTGTGGATTGCCAGTCTATGCGGAGACGCGACCTTTAAGCTTCACGGAGGAAATGCCATCGGCTTCATGACTCTAGAAGGAAGCAAAGCTGCGGGCACCGACCTCCATTCGCGCACGGCTAGCATTCTGGGAATAACAAGGAATGACGCCAAAGTTTTTAACTACGGCCGCATCTACGGGGCCGGCCTCAAGTTTGCGGCGACGCTTCTCCGACAGTTCAATCCCACTCTCTCGGAGAAGGAGACAATGGAGATTGCTTCGAAGCTCTATGCTACGACCAAGGGAAAGAGGACGAACCGAAAGACACTGTGTAAACGGCCGTTCTGGCGCGGTGGTACCGAGTCGTTCGTCTTCAACACTCTAGAGCAATTTGCCGAGCAAGAACGCCCGCGGACGCCTGTGCTCGGAGCCGGCATCACGGAGGCCCTGATGAGCAGGTTTATTAGCAAGGGCGGCTACCTCACCTCCCGCATTAACTGGGCTATCCAGTCATCCGGCCAGGACTATCTTCACCTCCTCATCGTGTCGATGGACTACCTCACGAGAAGGTTCAACATCGACGCACGTCTAGCCATCACCGTCCATGACGAAATCCGCTACCTCGTCAAGGATCACGAGCGATACCGCGCCGCCATGGCACTACAGGTCGCCAACCTATGGACGCGCGCCATGTTCTCCCAACAGATTGGCATCAACGACCTGCCGCAGTCAGTCGCCTTCTTCTCGGCCGTCGATATCGACCAAGTCCTCAGGAAGGAGGTCGATATGGACTGCGTCACGCCCAGCCACCCAGAGCCGATCCCCCACGGCGAGAGTATCGACATCGTCAAGCTGCTAGAGAAGGGACCCGAGGCGTGGCTCGACCCCGCCATCGTCCCCGAGAAACACGCGCCGAAGCTGGAGGGAATTACTTACACGCCTCGCACGCCGGTCATGCAATCGCTTCAGCAGGACGTCGAGGATCCTCTCGCCTTCATCAAGGCGCAGATCACCGCCGATGACGACGAGTTGAAGGAGCTCATCAGAAACCAGAGGAAGCCCCCGGCCGCCACCACGTCGTCCTCGTCGGGCGGCGGACGCAGGGGTAGACCGTTCTCGCTCAAGGGCGTGCTGCCGTACCATTCGCAGCCGCAGCTGATGCCCATGGAAGAGCCCATTTCCGTGGGCGAGGCCATGGGCGCGAGGTACAGGAATGGATATCAGAAGGGGAAGCCGGAGTGGGAGAAGGGTGTGAGGAAGTCGACGCATGCGTATGCGTGGAATATGTGATTTACCACCGCACAAAATGCTGGGGTGGTGTGTTGTTTACTGACTGGCCTACGCCTATTTTTTTTTTTTTTTTTTTTTTCTTTTCGGTCATGTACGGTTATATTCTCTGCATGTACTTTTATGGGGATGGGGATGTACGAGGCGTCGAAAAAGTGTACTATCATCAAATGGCGTTGGATAGAAGAGCATGGCGGAGGGCATTGTTGGGATAGTGTATAGGATCATCGGAGATGTTACGATAGCATTAAGTTCTTAATGAATTACTGTCTAATCCATTATGTCCTGTCTTGAGATTTTCCAATATATGAAGTTCCCCCTGACCAAATAAACGAAGTCCAAAGTCGTAAATCCATGTAACTTCCAAGTTATGGGCATTCGAGTAGAACGCTCCTTCCGCGGTTTTGAGAGTGGCACGGGTGTATGTGTTATATATCTAAATCCGGGTCCGGTTTTTCAACGGATCATGGAAGCTCAAGTGGCCGAGCGGTGACGCACTGCTTTACTACCGCCTCAGCGAGGCGCCGGCGTGGAACCCGGTCTGGTCAAACCATGAGGCCTGGAGGAAATTGGGAATTGGGAAAGGGAAATTGGGAATTGGGGAGGGAGAAGTGGGAATTCTTTTTTTCTGCTAGATTTATCTATATTATCCAGAATACTTTTTTTCATTCTTTCTATAAAGGAATTGCTTGTTCTGGTGCTCTTTTCCAGCTGTGATATTTTGAGGCTGGAGATGTTGTAAGAGTTGAGGTGAGGGGGAATACTTGGAGAGGTTGTTTGTTCGAAACGGGGTGGTGACTTTTCTACCTTTTTTTTTTATTCAACTTCTGTAGGAGAGTTCTTAAGTACTCGATTGAGGTTTTAGGCTGTAGTAGATGCTAAATCGATGGGAAGTCCAAAGAGGATGTATAGTTTCATAGGCAGGAGGTACGCAAACTTCGATAGAGTCGTACCTGCTTCCTTCACAAACTCGAGACATTATGAATCACAGCAACGTGGCGGTCAAAACTTACAACCCATCATGCCGCCTACACAATCGAAGGCCATAACGGACCAACCAACAATCCGGGGGCCTACTATCATCCTACAACCACCGCCAACAATACCAAGCTCGAACCCGTCAAAACACAATGCGATACCAGCACGCATACCACTTCCTGGCCTTCGTCCACGCCGCCCTCAGCTCACCACTCCTCGACTCCTCCAGCAAAGTCTCAATTCAGCAAGCCGAGTCCGAGCCAAGCCTACCTTTCCCCAATGCCGTACCCCAAGCCATAACCAAGCCCTCGGGGGCCAATTCAACAATCTACCTCGCCTCCTTCTTCACGCCGCCCTTTCCCCGCCCCAAAGCATCCCACCGCCACACAGCCTGGGTCCCCTCGCCAGACCCCTACAAGCTCTGCGCCGACAGCACCTTCACGTCCGAAACGACGCCCTACACGACGTCCCCTTCCACAGACGACTGCCTCGCCATCCAGCAATGGGGGCGTTTCAACGCGGGGCACTGGCTCGTATCGCGGCACGAGCTTCTTGCCACTGCGGCGGGCGCAGAGGATGGGTGGACGCCGTTGCTGGTGTTAGATTCGTGCGCGTTCGTCGTCGGTGTTGGTAGGGAGTTTCTTCGGGATTTGCCGTGGGGTGTTACGGTTTCGAGTGCGGACGTGGCAAAGGTTGTTTGGGAGGCCGTGAGTAGCTTTCAGCTTGGGGGGAAGGTATTGGCGAGGGGGAGTATGGTCTGTCTTTCGTGGGATAGGTGGGAGACTGTCGTCGCGCCTGTGGATTGGAAGATTATGGGGTGGGAGGGAGAGTCTTGAGAGGTTACTTGGACGGCTTTGTCCTGGCTCCGATTCTGATGGGGCAGACGGACAATGTGACATTGATGTCTACGAGCTACGGAGTTGGAGGAAAATGAAATTACCACCATGAACGGCAATGACGGCTGCCAGGCTCGCGAGCCAAATAAGCCTTTAAGAGATGCTTTTCGTCCGATTATCCCTCTCCACAGTGAGTGTGGCCTACCATCCGGCTAAATCCACGAACGCATTGATACCTCCCGCGCGCCTCAACAGGGATCAAGTTTGAAGATTAAAAAGGAGGAAATGCAGGTCCCAAGTAGCGTAGCAGTGCAGAAGAATAATGAATCTCGGTCTCCTCCTCTTCCCAGTCTCCGCAAGCTCGTTTCTTGTAACAAGGTGCTCCAAGATGTCTGCTTTCTGCCATGCTACTCCGGCCATATCAGTGGATAATAGTTGCGGAAAATAACACAGGCCTATTTTCCCACCAACGCGGCTCGCTTCTTTTGAGAGGAACGGGTTTTCCTGGATGAAAGGGTTTCCCTGCACAGGGAAGAGCACTATTGGGACGGAACCGAGAACACCAGGTAGGTAAATAATATTAAACTTCTCTTGGAGAATTGGTAGCATCCGTTTTTTTCCCCCTCCCGGGTCCCCTCGAGTCCTGAGAAGACGCGGCGGTTGGGGGCGCGTTATGGGGTAGGATGCTCGTTTATATAGATCATTGTGGTATCTCGCCCCAAGGACTTGGCTCTGCTTTGCCTTCTTCCCTTCCATCCAGGATCGTATTAATTGATCGCCATGATGTCCTGGTGGGTCACCATATTGGCCGTCTTGGCCCCAATTGTACTTGGAGCTCCTTCTACTTCCCAGCTGAAGTCGGATGTAACTATTCTGATCAACAATGATCTGCAAGGTAAGTGATATCACAGCCTTGGATACCATGCGCAAAACGGGTAATAACTGAAACTAAACTAACATTGAATCCATTGAATCGTAGGGCCGGATAGTCCTTTTGCCGATTCGGGCGTCCTCTTCCTCAGTGAGAAGAAGACCCTAAAGCAAGCTCAAGCTGCGTGCCAGGCCCTGAGCGAATCATTGTGGTCGCCGGACTCTGAGACTGCTAGCATCCAGCCAAATCTCGACTACCTTGCTTACCAGAGGAGGGTCAAGAAATCTTCCAGGCTCTGGGTCGCTTCCGATGGAGGTGCTGGTCGCAGCATCTCAGTTTCCGGAGCCGTCGCTAGTGAAGATGGCTCGGCGCGGCTGCCCGTTCTGTGCACACAGACGGCACCTTTCTCGAACAACACGGCACAGGATACAAGTGAACGGTGGCAGATCACGGTTGAGTCCAACAACGAGAAGCTTACCGGGTACAGTTCATAACCCTCTAGGTTCGTAATAACTTTATCGTGCAAAGCTAACCGTCATACTCTTCTTGTTTGTAGCCTCCGTGACAGGAACACTTTCAGGTTCCTTGGTATCCGATATGCTGCCGAGCCGCGGAGGTTTACCTATTCCGAGGCCTACAAAGGCAATGGAAGTGACGTCTCGGCCTTGGAATACGGATCCCAATGCTTCCAGTACGGCTCGGGCTCGGAAGACTGCTTGTTCCTTAACATCTGGACACCCTACCTCCCCCGATCCGGATGCGCGAAGAAGAAGAATCTTAAGCCCGTCATGTTCTGGATTCACGGGGGCGCGTTTACAGGAGGCACCGCGAACGACGAGATATTCGACGGCTCCAACATTGTCTCGCGAGGCGACGTCGTCCTCGTTGCCATCAACTACCGCCTTGGCAAGCTCGGATTCCTTGCTCTGGACGACGGAGAGACCAACGGCAATTATGGTCTCGCCGACATCATTGTTGCGCTGGACTGGGTTCGCGAGAATATCAAGGATTTCGGAGGGGACCCCGACAGGATTACCGTGTTCGGGCAGAGCGCTGGCGCGGGTGCCACGCGTGCGTTGATTGCCTCGCCCGAGGCCAAGGGCAAGTTCGCCGCGGCCATCCCGCTGAGCAACCTCGGCGGCCTGGGTTATGGCACGACCTATTCGAAGTATATGACCATATCCGAGGCGGCGGAGCGGGGAGGAAATGCGCTCGTCGACGCGGCCAACTGCACTGATACTTCTTCTTCTACTTCTTCGCCCGTCGAATGCCTTCGAGCTCTTCCAGTCGACAAAGTCACTAGCCTCAGCGGCGACGTACGTTATCTCGTGGTAGACGGAAAGTATGTCACCTCAGACGAGCTTCCTCTCTCCGCCGGCGAAGCCCCCCTCGACATCCACCTCATGATGGGCATCGCAGCGGAGGACGGCGGTCCGTTCATCACATTCCAGCGAGACATCACGGCAGAAGAGCAAGAGGAGTGGATCACGTCACAAGGCTTCCCCTACCCCTCCGCCGACCTCTATCCCCTCGCCCCACTCGACAACGTCACCATGGCCGTAGACTGGAAGGGCGCCCAGCTCGCCACCGACGCCGTCTTCCGCTGCATCGACCAAGCCACCGTCAACGCCGCGCTCGCCAACTCCCTCCTCCCCCACGTCTACTACTACGAATTCGACCGCACCTACCAGACGCCGGGATGGCCCAACACCGACCTGTGCGAACCGCAGGGCCGTCCCGACGGCGACCCTTCGGCGCCGCCGGGCTATCTCCGCTGCCACAGCGGCGAGCTCCTCTACGTGTTCGGCAACATTGCGCGAGAAGGTCTCCCTTTTAGGGACGATCTGGACCTCGCGTTCGAGCAGCTCACGCTCGACTTGTTCGCGTCTTTTGCGCGCACGTACGACCCTAACCCCGATGAGGCGTTCCTCGAGGCGCGCGGGTTCGAGAGCACGCTTGGTGCTGTGCGGAGGACGGGGAGGTGGGAGGCTGCCGTGGATGGTGATTTGAGGCTTAGAGCTTTGGACTGGCCTGTTGAGGAAGGGAGCCAGATGGAGAGCTTTAGGGGTGTCGAGCGGTGTGAGTGGTTGGAGCTAGGGCTAGACTATTACTTGTGAGGCCGGCAACTCAACTTGGAACATCCTCAACTATCTTCCAGCCTGGAAGGAATTGATGGATCGAAACGGGGAAACATTCCGCCAAAACTGTCCGTGGTAGTGGAGCGGGTGGGTATAGGCGGGCCTCGTCATTTCACTATTCCTGGGTTGGGTTAATTCGGCGTGGCTAGAAGCGAGCGAAAGATTTTCAGGGCCACTTGGGACCGCCGGAAATCGCACAAGCAAAAAAATAACATTGAAAAAATCCCATATAGTGTAGAGGTTATCATTGTGCCCTCTCATCGAGAAGCGATATGCTAGGCATAGACCCCGGTTCGATTCCGGGTATGGGAGTTCTTTTTCTTTTTTCTCAGGGCTCGCTCCGCTGGAGACGACGACCCCAACAAGAAGCTCGTCAAAGTACTAAACGTCCCTGGTGCCACGTTCCTAGTGCCTTCTAGGCTCTGTCTCCCTTGGACACTCCAGGTTGAGCCGAGGTGGATCACTAACGGTGGTGAGATCCCCCTCCCCAGCGCTCTGTCTTGAAGACGGTTTACTTTGTAGGAATATTATTTCAAACTCCCTGGTTAGATACGGCTAGATCTTTTTTGAAATCCCACGACGCTGCAGCTGTCCAGTCCCGCCCCGTTGGATTCTTCAGAAAGCGCTAGGCTACTTTAAGCATGGCGCTCCGGAAGTCCTGGGAGCCCCGTTGATCCCGCTGGTCGGACCTGAGATGGGATTCGTCGGGAATTTTAAGGTTGGCTCAAGTGGAATGGGGGGGAACTCGGGATTTATCCTAGAAATAGACAAAGGGATGTTCTTAAAGAACGTTTCGCGCTGGTCCGCAAATATAAAAACTACTTCAAGAGTCAATTTTACATCTTGAAAAGGCCTAGAGCCTCCCCGATTCTTAGAGTTCTCCCGGAGTTCTTTGGTTAGTAGGCTCATCTGTCATTTTCCTTGCCCTTCGATTTCTTTACTGATAGGAACTTGAAGTTATAAAGGTATAAAGATAGTGAAGCTATTCTGTTATTTTAGAGTGGGAGGAGTCGAGGCCTAGTACCGAGGTAGACTGTTGGCAATTGAGGTAGGGAATGAGGTGGTGCTGGGTTGAGTTATGTTTTATCCATCAATTCTTCTATTGCTTCTGTCTTCCCATTGTCGTCTCGATCATCCCGATCGACTAGTTCTTTACCTCTTTACTCTGAGGTCCATCATTCATTCGGTACTACTGAAACCACCGGCGACATGGGCAGCGCGGTTGAGCTTTCCGCTTGGCATCTTCAATGCATTCACCCAAAGTTAGGAACGCCGCACCGAGTGTCTAACTATGTTGGCTGCGTGGAACTTTTCATCCAATACGTCAATACGTATGGGAGCCTTGGATTGTGCCTGGTCTCATGCAAAGGTGTCGTAATAAACGGCCTGGGATGGAAGAAAAACCACGACATCGGATGCATTAGTTATTGTAACAAGGCTCTCGTATTCACAACGGCAACCGAAGAGAGTAGAGAGTAGCCGGCTCTTGACCGCGCTCCTCGTGCCAACCATCTCTGATCATCCGGACCGGCAGCCGTCGAGCCTCGAGGGAAAGTGATGCGACACGAACATCAACAGACTCATGTAACCCCAAACTTGGATGGAAAGGAACCAGTCCCCCCCAAAAAAACCAGCAGTATGGCACAGCCTCTGCGGTAAACCGTGAGCTGTGAACCCTGGGGGCGTTGAAGGCTCCGTGCCTGTGCCTGCCCGAGAAGGGGGTGGGCAACCCCCAGACAAGGCAACTGCCAAAGTCTAAAGAAGGATTGCCGGTGGCACAGGCGTAACATGGTCTTGTGATGTTGCCCGCCTTGGAATTGACACCACACAATGCAATATTCTTCTTGTGACCCTTGCTGCCTTTGGATATCAAATTGCGATACTAAGACGAGGCAAACATGGTTGGGGTTTTCGTTTCCGAATACGGAGATCCATCTTGGGAGTATTAGCTGGTCTCTTTGTGTGTTTGCGTTTGCGTTTCACTTGAATGGATTTTTTTTTTTGATTTTTTTTTTTTCCCAGTCCATGGTGAGCCGGTGTTGTGGAGTGTGAGATGGGCAAACATCATTGATCGTTCCCAGGGCCACAAAATGGGATAACGGCGATGATTGCGAAATCCTCGTGGGAAGAAAGAGCAAATCAAGGCGATATGCGCGCTGCCACTGCCACGACCACCACCTCCTCCTCCTCCCTCTCCTTGGCCGAAGGTCCCCGAGGTCCCCAGCTCAATGTCACACTACATATCTTTGGGGTGAGGGGAGCAAGGCCGAAACGAGTCCTCGCCCCGATATTATCAGAGTTCCCTTTCAGCCTGCTTGCTCGCCTCATCTTAGCACAAGTGAAGGCCAGGAAAAAAAAAAAAAAAAAAGAATCGGATCATAGATTGATTTCGGACATATCCGCTGCACAATTGAGCAAGGGATTCATTCCCCGGGATACCGGCTGCTGGTGGTGTCGTTGGTCTGGCTCCCAAGTGCCCAAGTGCCCGACTGGCAAGGTTATAGCACCCTCCCACCACCTCGCGTCAATTGAGGTCTCTTGGTCTCCAGGTCGCAGGATGACCATAGCCTGTCAATATAAGAGAGGGAGACACAAGACTGAAGACTGGCTCGACTACGTGAGACGTGTCTCCTTTCCTAGTAAACACGTCGTGTCCCGTTTCTACTTGACGTGCCCTCTTCCCACGTGTCTTGATCAGTCGAGGGCAGAGCGCGTATCCCATCGACATTCTCTCGTCGTATTCTAGGCGTAAGAAACCGAGACATACAGAAGCAGGCAGAGGCGGTACCTACGGAAAAAAAGCAGGGCAAGGCCTGGCTGCAGAACCCTTACATACATTGAAACATACCTGCCTGCAGCTAGGATGCGACGCCCACATAGAGTAAGGAAGAAGCGGACGGGTGCGTGATCGCAATGCAAGAAATCCTGCTCCTTTTCACTTTCCTCTCGCTCCTTTCGGAGGCCTCGGAGATCAGAGCTCATCAACGGGCGCCCCGTCTCCATTGTTGCAAGCCCTGCTTCGATGGCTGGTTGAAGTAGCAATCATCAATTGATCAATTCACTTTCATCTATTCACCCGAGCGGAACGGGCCTCCGGATATTCCATCCCCACAATGCTCTCCCCCATCCGGCCCCTTGGCCTGGCTCTTCGTCCAGTAGCGAGTCTTCGACGACATCCTCGATATCCGCGAGGCAAGCGTGGCGGAGTAAAAGCGACTAGAAAGCCTCATTTCTTCTATGCCCGAGGAAAGCAACATTGATAACTACCCACACACACACACACTCTCTCTCTCTCACGAAGGCTAGCAAAACCTGCTTCGCGCGTCCCGGCTGGGGAGGGTGTCTTCCATGTCCTTGTCCACGATGTGGGCGGAGAAACGCCACAATAGTGGCCTGGATTGCACCTGAGGCCGAACGCAGGGACTTGATTGGATCCCAGAGACGGGTTGAGACGTGTGGATGGTGGCATTGAAAAGGACCTCATGCACATATTCGCATTTTCTCGCATCTAGGGCGGCCAACCGGAGGGGGTCGTTTTTCTACTTGTAGTGCCCGAAGGGGGGTGGCCGCTGAATGGGCCAGGCCTCATTTTTTTTTTCTTTCTTTTTCCAATCGCCAGGTATTACATTTGGATTTGGCCTTGATCAGGGCAAGGAAATAAGAAGGAAAATAAAAGAAAAAAAAAAGGGACTTCAGCTGCGGGAAGAGAGATCATAGGATCAATATTGATCCCAAACTGAACTGCCGAAACCAAGCCACCAACCCATCAACCCAGGCCCAAGCAACCTTCAACCTTCCTGGGAAATCATGAATCATGGACAGGCAGACCCCAGGATACTACAAGTACCCCGAGTGAGGATTGAGGATTGGCTCTTTTGATTCCTTGACCGAGAGAGCCAAACATCAAATATCACTTTCCTCGTCGACTAACACTGTTTGCTCGGAGCAAATAAGGAATTCAGATGGAAACATTCACCTTGCACCACGGGTCCTTGTGTGAATCATGCAATGCAGAAAGCTCCCTTGGACGCTCCGAACCACGCAAGGACATGCAGCTTCCCGAGAGACGATCTGCTCGAGGATCAAGTCTGGGTCTGGGGATGAAGAAAACGTTAGATGATACTTGCGAAGCCATCGCCTTGTGGCGTTGTTTGTGCGTACGTACGTCTCTTTCTCTTTTTTCGAGAAGACCATTGCAGACAGTAACACCCTGGTTACTCCGTACTTGTGACTCGCATCCCGCGCTGTACCATTCGGGGCAAAAGAATCAACAGTTGAGGCTGTCCCCCTCCATGAGTTTCCCATCCGAGATGATTCTTGAGGCGACCACCACGCCAAGACAAGGCGTCTAAGGCAGACGGCAGCAAGCCACTGCCTCTTATTTCTATGACCAATAATATGAGTCGAGCAACCATCCATCATTAATTCTCCGCCCAGTACAAAGTAGACAGGGTTTCTCTCTCCTGTGGGTGTGAAGGTTTTGAGCTTCGGTGTGTGTGAGCTCTGTCCAGAGCCTTGTCAGTGTCTGTCAATCCAGGTCAATGATTCTGTCTGGCTTCCCCGAATGCCATGTTGCCGCGTAATCTCCATCGGAGATCGAAGCCCAAGCCAAATTAGAAACAAAGGCAAAGGAGGGTAGTGAAGTAAAAGAACCCCGGGGGCGCAAGTACAATAGCACGCACAATCCGATGCGTTGCCCATCGAGGAAAGCTCTCAACACAAAGCTGTTGTTTTCCTCTGTTCGACAGGACAGGACACGAGTACCAAGAGAAGACGTTGCACATTCGTGTGTTCGCGCGCGCCCCCAGAATACGGGCTCCCATTCATGCTCTGCCGACTAGAGGGAATCAAGCCCGTCCGTGTAGCGTGTGAATGGGGAGGCTGCTGGAAAGGAGGGTAGATGTATGTTGCCCCCGATTGATGTTTTACAAGCAAAAACCGAGCCTAGACCAGATTCATACGCACACACCCTCCCCTCTCGATGCCCTCTCGATTCATGGTATCCTCTTGTTCTATGTCCGCCTCGTCCCTGGTGGCTCATAGATGTCGTGCCGCCTTCTTGTGATACTCCCATGCTGATCGCCTTCGGACTATTAGCTCCAGGTCGAGTCGAGTCGAGTCGTCCAGGGAGGAACTCTTGTTCCCATTCCGTTATTCCATTGCAAGTATATATCAACAAGGCTCCTCTTCGCCTCCCGTTCCCCTGCCTTCTTTTAAATTTCTCTTCCATTTACATTTAACCTTCAGAGCATGTCTACGTTGATATAGACCAAGAGATTTTTGCATATTCCTCCATTTCTCTACAATCCACAACTCCATCCCCTAACCACTGACAACAACACACTCATATCAACAAAAAGGATGAACGGTGCACCGTTCGTCGCCATCCGCGAAAATGGGATCCCTCCCGCTCGGGCCCAACCGGGTCCCCAACACCAGGGATCCCAACACGGAGCCGATCAGTTCGGCGGTCAGTTCGCCGGCATGCAAAACCAGCCCGTATACCACCCAGGACATGGCGGCCATATCCCCTCTCCTTACTCCCCTCCGCGCATGACTTCCGAGAATTCCCACCAAGGCCGCCTCGTGACGAAATCGGATATTCGCCCCGAACGCACCACCCTAGCCTCCATGAAGGAAGAGCTCTCCGGCTACTGCGTCATCCGCATCACGAAGGCCGAGCGCACGGACGAGCTCGACGAAGAAGGAAACCCGCTGCTACCGAGCTGGGAAGTCGCCGACTTCGATGAGGCCCAGGATATGGCCAAGGATGTCGTTAGGCGACGCGTGCAGGAAATTGAAAAGGACGAAGGTGCTGTTGCCGGTAGGAAGGAGGTCTTGTCGAACGCAAAGCAGGCGCAACTCGGGAAGGCACTTGACCTCTTGACGGAGAGGGAAACGGATCGCAGATATTGCTATGTCCTTGTCCAATTTCACCAGCAGACCAAGAAGGTGACGAGGGGAAAGTATGGATGGTATGACATGAATAATCAGCTGGTCGAGAGATTTGAGATGTCGAACGAGTCCGGCGACAAACACAAGGGCAAAGATAAGGAGAGGAAGAGGGATAAGGATAGGGGGAGGGAAAAGGATAGGGGAAGGGAGAAGGACAGAGGGAGGGAAAAGGATAGAGGGAGGGAGAGGGATAAGAAGAGGCGTGATTCTGTCTCTACGCTCCACAGCCGTACTCATCATCCCAAGGATGGAAAGGAGGAAAAGGAGAGGAAGATAGCTATCTGCATCACCGCTTACTTCAAGCGGACCCCTCGGGAGGGGGCCGACATCGAGGCCATGTACCATGAATTCAAGAACGGCTCCCTAAGCTCCTTGAACAACCACCCCGGAAACGGCTCGCAGTCGTTTAGGTCGGCGCAGAGCGGGATGCCGTACACAACACAGAACCAGAATCAGCACTTCCCCCAGCAACAACACCCGCAGATGATGCAGGGCGGCATGGGATACCAACACCAGCATCAATATCATGACCCGCAACAGCATCCCCAACAACCCAGACTGCAGCCACAACCACAACTACAGCCGCCTCTACAAGTGCTGCCCCAACAGCAGTACCAACAACAGCGGCTCCAGCAACCACATCCTCGCGTCCCACAACAACAACAGCAACAACAACTCCCACAACAACAGCCACCCCCGCCTCCACTACCACCTACCAGGGCCCCACAAGGACCGCCGCAGGCGAGGCCACCGCCGATCTTCAAGCAGGGAGACAAGAAGGGAGCCAGCGTCCAAATACACCAATCAGACCGACCAAAGGCCAAGGGCCAAAAGGAAACCAAGGTCAAGCAGGTAGCACGCCGCGATAGGAGCCGATCAAGAGGACCCCGTTACGACTCGAGTTCCCGCAGCAGCTCACCGTCGGACGACCAATCTTATTGGACTGAAGACGACCAAACCGGGCCCTCGTCCGTCGATGACTTTAGTCCGGGTAAAGGCAAGCGCGGTCGAGGGGTCTCGAAGACGCGGGCTCTCAGCCGTAGCCGTAGCCGCAGCCAGCGTCGGGAGGTCTCCGCGAGCAGGACCCATCGCAAACAGCCTGGCCCCAAAGCATTTGGCATCGACGATACTGAAAGGCGCCCCTACACAGGCCCTGCTAAGCCACCCGTGGCTATAAATACCCCGCGGCCAACCGTCAACGGGCAGTCATATGGCCACCCCCCTCCACCACCTCCACCGCCTCCTCCTCCTTCTCCCCCTTCGACCATCGGCCCGAGAGAGAGACATAATCTTCGCAAGGCCCATGATGCCAGGGAGGCTGAAGAAGCCTATATGAGGGATGAGGAGGAAAGACGCCGAGAGGCTCGGTTGAGGTCTAATACCTTCAACATGTACGAGCCCGCACGCCCAAGGCCGTCTGCCGCATTCATGGACGAAGCATCCTCGGCGGATGAGAGGATCAGGTACAGACTGGAAAGACTCAGGACGGATTCTGAAACATCTTACAGCGATGAATTTGACCGGTCTAACCAGTGGCGGCCAATGGCAATGCCTGCTCGAGGACCTGGCGTCAGCAATCGACGTTATTCGGAATCCGGATATCCAGCTGAAAGTGGGCCCTCTGGGAGGGACGATGATAGAACTCCTCGTCCCTATGCGAACTGGGGACGGGCTTCCCCAGAGGGGGATGCTGGGAGGAATCGTGGGAGGGAGTATGAGAGGAGGTACGGGAGAGAGGCTTTTCGGTCTACGCGTTATGATGATGGCGCTTCCCGACCACGCCAGTGGTCTTGATTTGACATGATTAGCTCTTCTTTTTCCCCCTCTTTTCTTTTGCTACATTGCGTGTATAATTACGGCACTAAATCCGAAATCCGAGGAAGCTAGGATACGATGGAGGCTGAACTAGACTGGGCCGAGTTTGGCAACTTTGGGCGTTTGGGATTTTTTCTTCTTTTTTCTTCTTTTCGGACTCTAGGTGGAATGATTCATGAATACCGTTTTCGTCTTTCTTTCTCTCTCTTTTTTTCTGGGGGCGGGTATCGCAATACTCTCGTATGTCTTGACGTTGATTCGGACTTGTGTGCCTCAAACTCGAGCTCCAAGATTGGCTATACTGTGAGCATCGACAGTCCCTTAGCTAGCAAAAATAATAGTTTGATAAGACTGTGAGCCATCTTCCACCTTTGGTGACAGTTGACCTCTTGAGAATCCAACTGACTGTTCATGCCTCGGCCATCTTACATCGCTCCTCTCATGACTGACTGGTAGAGAGCCTTGTTGGATCTCAGAATTTGGTGTAACCCATGCCCAGGACTCTCCAAGTACTTCCCTCGCCGATGCATTTGGCAAGGCTGCGGAGGCCTCCAGCAAAGGGACTGAATACTCGGCACAGTTGGGATCACCCTCCCATAAGTGCAGCACGAAATCTTCTGCTGAGAGAAGTATGCACCATCCACAGCAAGAGCGTCGCCAACCCCCTCGCTTCCAGCTTCAGAAAACACTGAAGTGCTTCTCTCCATTTACACCCAAGCCTTTTCTTTTCTTCTTCTTGTTTTTTTTCCCTTTTTCCCCAATAACCTGGGTTGACCCAAGCGGCTTCCACACCGCCGCCTCGACCCAATAGCCCGTCAGTATGGGGGGACGGGGGGGCCGACCGAGCCATGCGGTGTTGATTATCCGGGTTGCGTCCTCTCTTCAACTTTGCCAAGCTGTGTAGCCGAAGTCATCGAGGAGGGCGTCACAATGAAGGAAAGTCGGAATTTCTGCCGATTGGGGGCACCTGCTTCTCTCCTCTCAACAATCCCAGCCTGTATGGGGCCACGCTAAACACGTTAATTGATTTGTTGTGAGATATATAACATCTGCACGTCCATCGTCTTTCCCCGCGAGCCCGTCCCCAGACCCTGGTTGATTGGTTGCACCAAAGTTCCAGATGGCAAGGCAGCTCCAAGGCGGCCCCGAGTTAGGGCGGTATGCCGTTGTATGTAGTGATTCGTTCGTGTCCTGCCGTTATCAGCCGTGCCAAGCAGGGAGAATCGATCTAGTATATGTGAGGAAGTCCTTGCGGCAATGGATGAGGAGCCACCCTCGTCAAGCTCATCCCCCCACGTGCATAGGGCAGAGGCGGGAGAAGCCACGAACGATCTGGACGATAACGACCATCTTAGCAATTTTAACAAGGTTGACGGCAGCATCTATTCACAGCCTATGCCTCCTGGGCCTGATATGAACCTTGGAGTCCTATCCGATACACTTGCCAGCTTAGCAACCATTTTAGCCTCCATACCGAATCTGAAGGATGACAGGGCGCGTCATTTTGTCGGACTGAAGCTTGGTGTCATTTTGTCACGCCAGAAGCGCTTAGGCAACGATGATATACTGGGATATGACCTACAAAGAATCATCAAATCGCTCGGCGATAGCGATGGCGATACCACGCTTCACAGAGAGGAGAGTGACCCCGCATCGGAACCAACCAACCACGACGACATCGTCCCGTTAGATTCCGAAGCGGAGTGCTCAACATTACTAGGAAACGGCATTGTGGATTTGAAGCTATCCGGTGAAAGACTAACCTTGAAAAGAACGTTCTCCTGGGTGACCAAAGACGAATGGGCCTATGCTATGCCATGTCGAATAGAGCCTCAAGACGACGATGGCCTTTCTGTATGGGTGATTTGAAGAAGAGCTGACGTTGCCTAGACAGGGGAGGCGACGGACTCGGAATAAGTCTAATACAAGAACTGGCTTTCTGTTTCTTTTGATAGATCGTTCATTCTCGGTCAGCAATCATGGCCGAGGGATGGTGAAAAGCAGGCTGGGAATTGCGACAAGTATATAATCCTCCCCTCATTTCCTCGGGCTATCGAGGGAAACATACGGCCGGTCTGATATAAACAATCAATGCATTGATAATTCAAGCAAGCAATGAGTTTTTTGGTGATGGAGGAGTGAGAGATCAAGTGGGAAGAAGCCACGAGGTACTGTGGTATTGTGGCAGCTGGCTTGATGACTAAGCTGCAACATCCCTTGCATTGTGCTTCAAAGTGTTGTGCCAGCCCAAACATTGAATCACCCCCACACAATAATTGCACGTCTCTTGTTGGAGCAAGACGCGTCTGTGATCTGAATGGGGAGGGACTTGAATTAACCAATGCACACAAGCTTCATCTCTGCTACCTCCTCCCAACTCAGCAGCCATTCTTTTTCTTTCCCTAACTTTCCTTTGTGAGTCTCAATGGTGAACACTCGTTTCTGAATTAATTCATACATGCTTGCAGCGTTCCGTCGTCTGCAAGTATCCTCTCTGTCACCACATCTCGTCTATCGTTCTCGCTTCCCACGCCTGATTGTGCGGCACTCTACCTTTGAGCCAGCCTATACCGAGATTGAAACCGACACCGAGTCGGTTGGAGGAGCAGCGGCCATGCTTCGAAAGGGTGATAGGAAATACGCGGCGGAGGAGGCCATTGTGTCCCGCACACTCCACCAACAAGCCAAAGTGAATCCAAGGCTTGCCAAAGTCCTCTTTTCTTCAAGCAGCCCTCCCCAGCCGACCTCGAGTCAGGACGGAAATATCAAGGATGCTTTTCGTAAGAAGGATCCATCGAGGACGGCCCAGAGCCCTCTCTTTGCCGCCTTCGCCGGTTCTGGTGCACCGACACCACTAGGCCCCAAGTCGGCCAACCAACAGTCGAACCCTCCTCCACCTCGATTCCAATCAATTTGTGCCGCGAACGACGATCCATTCAAGGACGAGGTCCACGGAAAGGCCTGGAACAATGAGAATTTTTCCATTGCGCAGGATTTAGCCTGGCTAGCAGAGAATCTGAATGACAACGAATTCGATGACGATGACCTCTTACCTCCTTCGGAACCAACTCTACCCCTCGCCCAGAAACCCGTCAGGATTACCGCATCACCTGTGCTCCAACAGAAGATTAATACCTCGACTATCACGGCAAAGGCAGAGGCGCAACCTGCCCCCGCATCCAAGGTTGCTCCTAAGATTGCTCCGCCCATTGCGGAACGTCTCACTCGGCAAGGGATCCTTGATTCATCACAGGGTACGGCCATCCCCTGGAGCTCATCTCCAGATTACAAGAGCCTTAGAGACGCGAGCGGCACTCGCGATACCTCCGTTAACAACGGCGTGACGACGAATGCCTCCTTTAAGCGGAAGCTGGAGGATGATATTCCTACTACTACTGCTCCCAAGCGGCGCAGCCTACCTTTCCCGTCGAAATCGAAAGTATCCGAGTTAGACCTCACAGAAAGCTCTCGCCATGCTCAGGTCACCACTGCTACGCCAGCTCCAAAAGCGACGCACGCGCCTCTCGAGTTCACCGCTAGTGCCGTGAAGGAACAGAGGAAAACCCATCGGCTTCAACGCATGCGCTCAGACGGTGTTATTACGAGTGCGGGGATGAAAGACTTATCTATGGCAGAAATCCAGGAGATTACTAGCTCACCCAAAACCATCGAGCCACTCTTCCTGAGCCAGGAACAGCGGCAGATTCTTGACCTTGTGACCCAGAAAAATCAGAGTGTTTTCTTCACTGGCCCCGCCGGAACCGGAAAGTCGGTCCTCATGAGAGCTATTATTCGCGAGCTGAAGAAAAAATGGTCCAAGGATCCTGAGAGGTTGGCCGTGACGGCCTCCACTGGCCTGGCAGCGTGTAACATTGGTGGCATCACCCTTCACAGCTTTTCTGGTAGGTTTATTCCCCCCAAATCCCATCACACCTGGCAGGGGGGTGGCCCTTTTGACAATTCGAGCAGGTATTGGCCTTGGAAAGGAAGACGTGCAAACCCTGGTGAAGAAAATTCGGAGAAATCAAAAGGCCAAGAGCCGATGGCTCAGAACCAAATGTCTAATTATCGACGAGATTTCCATGGTCGACGGGGACCTGTTTGACAAGCTGTGCGAGATTGGAAGGACTATTCGGAATAACGGGCGTCCTTGGGGAGGTATCCAGCTTATTGTCACGGGGGACTTCTTCCAACTACCGCCCGTTCCCGACGGCCAGACTAGGACGGCCAAGTTCGCATTCGACGCCGCGACGTGGGCCACGTCTATTCCCCATACAATCGGTCTCACGCAGGTCTTCCGTCAAAGGGATCCGCAATTCGCCCAAATGTTGAACGAGATGCGTCTCGGCAAAATCAGCGACGATACCGTTCGCGCTTTCCGCGCCCTTACGCGGCCTCTCTGTTTCGACGATGGCATCGAAACGACCGAGCTGTTCCCCACGCGCCTCGAGGTGGAGCGGTCAAATTCGAAGCGACTAAACGATCTGCCAGGTCGATCATATCGCTATGATGCTGTCGACACGGGTGATCCCAACATTAAGGACAAGCTCTTGCAGAACATGATGGCGCCGAAATCAATGGAACTGAAAGTCGGCGCGCAGGTTATGCTCATCAAGAACATTGACGAGCAGCTCGTGAACGGAACCATCGGCAAGGTTAAGCAGTTTATGACGCAAAACGAATGGGAATGCGGCGGCCTGGGGGAGACCACGGAAGATGGACCAATCGACCTGGAAAAGGCCGTGAAGAAGATCAAGAAGTTCTCAAACCAAGACGTCACCAAGACGTTAGTCGAATTCCCTATCGTCGAATTCCTCTGCACGGACGGAAGTCGTCGTACCCTCCAATGTGTCTACGACGAATGGAAGGTTGAGCTCCCGAACGGTGATGTCCAAGCTAAACGGTCGCAACTACCCCTCATCCTCGCCTGGGCTCTTTCCATCCACAAGGCCCAGGGCCAGACGTTGGAGAGAGTCAAGGTAGACCTGACGCGCATCTTCGAAAAGGGACAGGCCTACGTCGCGCTCAGCCGAGCCACCAGCCAACACGGTCTACAGGTTCTCAAATTCGACAAGTCCAAGGTCATGGCCCACCCCAGAGTCGTGGGATTCTACAACCGGCTTTATAGCGCCGAACATGCCTTGGGAGGCAATAAGCCGGCGGGCCAGCAGACGATACAGAGCATGTTTGGCAGCTAGTCTTGGCTTCTGTTCTTGTGCCTGGTCCTGCGACTCTTTTATGTACTCATCCTACACATGTACTCTTAAATGATACCACTATTGATGGCACTCGATGCTAGTTCTACACCTGTCTCTATCTCTGCTAAACGTTAGGGAACTCCGTCCTTCGAGGCAGCTTCTTGTAGTTACCTGAGAGTGTAATCCCCCATTCTTGAGGATAATACAGGAATTTCTCCTAGGACATTGGCTTATCCCCGAAGACTGGAGAAGTGGAGAGTGAGTGAGGCCCATGGTGCCTGAGGTCTTTTTGGCCCTCACGTGTATGGGCGTCTCTGTAACAATGAATTATGTAACCTGCCCACAAACAATGCAACAACAATGCAACAACGACAACGACAATGGAAGGTTTCTCTTAAAGTGCGCGTCTTTGTCTTATCGATAAGGACGGACTGTAACTTTGACAGCCAAATTACAATCTCAGGAGTACATCCAACAAAGTTAATTCTAGTGGTGGCGACTCCCCAAATGCCCCATCCATAAAGTACCTGCCCATTTTGAACTTCGTTTCTGCGCCATCCTTTCAAATTGTCTCCAACACCACCTCTCTCCAATCGCCCCTCCCCCGACATCCCCCCTCCCTTTTTCATCTTTCCCCTTGTGTGCTGTCTCAGAGCCTCAGACCCTTGTGTCCATTATCCGTATTGTACTCTAGAAATCCTTGAGTCAGGACTGGCTGCTTCTCTTCATGGATAAGCACATGAGTGCTCTCCTCTGAGACTAGGCATTCCTGCCACTTCCCCCCTTTCAGGCCTCATTCGAGTTCGACCGAGCCATCTCGGAACTAGACCACGGACGGATTTCCCTATATCTACCGCGTAGTCCGCCTTGGCTGTCACTTCAGAACCACGCTACCATAGCGATTTCGATACCGATAATCCTAATACCACGGAAACTGGGCACGCGACTCGGCGAGGAATAGTCTTTAGGGCAGACTAACCGGCACCATGGCAAGCGAGTTTATTGGCCTCCACATGGTGGTCACCCTAAAGGACCCCTCTGGGATGCAGCTCAAGGGAACGATAAGCGACATTTCTATATCTGCTGGAGAGTCGGGACAACGGGCCATCACTCTGAGTAATGGTACGACGGCATCTATTCCTCGCCCCTACTTCTCGGTCTCTAGCCCATTGCTAACCACCTACGGACATTGTTTATAGTATTCGTCGTTGGCGGAAAGAACCAGTGGTATCCCCGCATCGAAGTGAATTCGGATAATATTCACGACCTCGCCGAAGTGGGCCACGATCACCCGCCTTCCCCCGCCACGTTTACAGCTCCGAGCATGAGCGGGGTATCCGCACCGGTCTATGTCCAACCTCCTCAGCCTGCCCAACCAGTCTTTGAGGATCCCGCCATACTAAGCGTCGGTTTGACGAAGCCCGACTCCACTCCGCAACATAGTGATGGGAACCTTGCTGCTGGTGGTAGTGCGAATGAGTGGGAATACCCGCCGGAGGTCGCTGGCCAACCGATCCTCTCGGGTCTAAATATCGCCCCCACCCAGACCCCAGAGCTCCCCGCGGCCCTCGATGGCTTGGATATCAATAGCCCGGCATTGGTGAATGTGGCTGCCGTCGAACTTGATGGGACTGCGCCGGATATGTCCGCCCAGGCAGGGAAAAAGAAGCGCCGCGAACGAAAGAGAGGAAACCCGAAGCATATCCGCGTACAAGATACTGCGGGCCAGCTTGACAGTTCGCCTGCGACAGGGGCTCCTGGCAACCGTGGGAAGGGCTGGAGGCAGACGCCGATACTCGAAAGCACTGCTTCGTTCCAGCCGTTTACGGCACTGAAACGCAATGGAGGAAGGGGGAAGAAGGGCTTTGCCGATAACGGGTGGGCTTCTGAAGATGTCACGGAGGAGATGGGCGAGTTCGATTTCGAAGGCGGGCTGGCAAAATTCGACAAGCGAACTCTGTTTGATCAGATGCGCAAGCAGGATCAGATTGACGATTCACAGCGATTAATCGCGCACAACCGTCGACCGAAGCCGGGTACGGCTGGCGGAAAGAACTTGCACTACACCGAAAACGTCCTTGACTTGCCCTCTACCCTTTCCAAGCCTACGAGTACGAATGACTTCTGGAATAGTGAGGCCGATGACGGTACGCACGGTGATGAGAGACATCCGAGGAGCTCTCAGAATAGCCGGCGGGCGGATAGCAAAGTTGGAGTCGGACGCAGGTCTCAGTCTCGCAAGGCGTCTACTACAGGGCCCGCCCAACCATTGAGTCGGGTCAACTCAGCTGCGCGGCAGCTAAGTGCGGGCGATGGACCAAAATACCAGATTTTGCAAAGGCCGCATACGCCTCTACAGCAAGTTCCCCAACCAGGGCTGTATCTCGTCCCTTCGGATCGACGTGTTGAGCCCGTCTCCGCTCTTCAAATGCTTAATCTAGAGAACATCGCTGCCAACGAGGTTGGGCTCACTGAGGACATCATGACGGAGAACGCCGGAAGGGGAATTGCCGAAGTGGCCCTCACGGCACTGATGGATCCTGCCATTGGAGTACGGATGGGTACATCGGGACGATCGACCCCCATCATCAACGTCGCCTCCCACGCAACGATAATCATTCTCGCGGGAAACAACAAATCGGGTATCAGGGCTGTTGCGGCAGGGCGGCATCTTCGTAGCAAAGGAGCGAACGTGGTCATTTGCCTGGTGGGCATCGAGCGCGAAAGGGATCTCTTGGAAGACATGCGGCAACAAATTCGGATCTACCGCAACTTCGGGGGTCGAGTCTTTAGTAAACAAGAGTTCTTTGAGCACCTTCGCAAGCTGGCATCGGGAAACGCACCGGCCGATGTCAGTTTAATCATCGACGCGCTCCTCGGTCTTACGATTTCGTTCGAAGAACTCAGAACGGGAGACCAGGCGTCGGTCTACGAGTTGATGGAATGGGCCAACCGCAACGAGGCGTTCGTGCTGGCCATCGACGTTCCGACCGGCATCGATCCTACGAATGGCAAGGTCAACGTCATTGACGGAAGCCGGCTGTTCATCAAACCTCGGTACGTGGTAGCCATGGGAGCTCCGAAACGAGGACTCCTAGAGGCGATATCGCCGGATAACGAGGACGGTGTCATGTCTGCCGTAGCCGGTCCCGATGGCATAGTCCTGACTGACGACGACCCGTGGAAACTGTACATTGCCGATATTGGTCTCGGGTCTGGAGTCTGGAAGAAAGCTGGCACCAAAATGCGGCGTGGCATAGACTTTGACGATAAGTGGGTGTTGGAGATGCGGTACCAGGGGGTCGTCGAAGACGAGGACGATGAGTGATGAGATGAGCTAGAGGACTGGGGTCTGGCTCGTCTCCTTTTTGACATTCTTTCTATCCCTTTTTCTTATGTTATTTTACAGCTCGGTTACATACTCTTATCCGGTCTACGGAGTTTCGTGGCATCATGGCAAAGGCGTTAGCATTTTACGCACAAAAAGTTTTACGCATTCGATTTTGAGGGGGGTTGGGGAAACGGGGAGTCCTAGAACTGATAGCATTGTTTTTTCTTTTTTTCTTTTTCTTTTTTTTTTTTTTTTTTTTTTTTTTTTTGTCCACGGTTTATATGTTGGTGTGGAGGGAGGTGGTCGAAAAATGAGAGACTGACGAGTTGAGCCATGATATTACGGTACAAGTATGATGATATCCAACCAATACACAGAAAAACTCGCATAGACAATTCCAGTGCCATCTTTCTGCCTGTGATTAGGATCAATGCGACTGAAGGGGTGAGTTTCTCCTCCTTAACGTTTGTGCAATCGCAGTGGTAGGGAATGCTCTAACCACGCGGTCAACTGAGAGTTGAAATCATTACTTTGGAACAATTTCTATCCATCGCGTATCCTGTTGATAACCATCCGAACTGATCTGCGGGTCTTCTTTTTGGGCCAATGTTTGCACTTACAGAATTCCCATATATCCTTCATCAAATCAAGCAAGCGGCAAGGTATTTCCCGAGGCGTCGTCAGAGAGTTGGGACGTTTTAAACAGTTCAGGCTGTGATGAAACGAAAAAGGGGGCTGTTTCATGGGGCGGTTGCGAAGTTTCGAAACATTGCTGCAATAGCCAACTTGATGGGCGTCTTTTATCCGAGGTCGCCCTACGGGGGGCTAAACCTTTGTTTGCTCTTTTCTACTTGTTCAGAGGCTAGTTGGCGGTCAATGACGAGTGTTTCGCCTCCCAGCGGCAGGGAAGTTTCGGTGGGAGGGGAAGCGCTTAAGCGAGGCGTGAGATGGGCGGGAGGACGGTTGAGATAGAGTGTTGAGGTTGAGCGCGCGTGGGTTAGGCTTGATGTCAGTGCTCGTGATGCAATGAGGAGGAAGCATCGCCATCGTGGTAGACTTGTATTTTTTGACGGAGATTTGTATGGAGTTGGATATGGGTGAAGATGTATAAAAGGAGCGAATGTTTCTGCTTCTATTCGAGGGATTTGATGAGGTCGTGAGAAGGACAGAGCAGGAGATTTCGGGACTCTCGAGCTTGTCCTTTCCTATCATTCGAATATATCTGACGACAATCATCTCTCTCGCATCACACCGGCGTTTTACTTGGGTGTCTCAATTATTTCCACCACGATCTTTTTTTATCATTTCACAGTTGCTGGTGATCTTCATTTTCACCAGAGTCCTTCATTCACACTTCCCAAGATAGCCCATCGACTGGGCTGATCCATTCCTTGCCGCTATTCAGGGTTCAACTCAAGTCAATCTTTTTTCTACTCCGCACCACACTCATTCACATCTGGACCTATCTCCTCTGGAGAGTTAGCCCAGACCATCAAGCCATACTCGTACACGAGGCTCTCATTCCCAACCCACTTCAACTGGCTCGGCGCCATCTAGCACCGCTTCGTACACGAAGAACACTCGCTTCTTGATTCGCAATGCACTTCACACTCCCTCTTTCCCTCCTACTCACCTCAACTCTCGGCTCCTCCGTCGAGTCCCCCGCCAACACCTCGTTCATCCCGGGGCCTACCTTGAGCACATTCACGCCGAGGCAGCTCGCCTTTTCTCCCTTCATCAAGTCCCGGTCCACGAGCCACGCCATCTCTAAACCGCTTTGCCGCTGGACAAATTCCACTTACATCAACGCCACTTATACAACCAACGCACAAGTCGATTCACCCCTTGACCCTGTTGCTCCCAAAGCGTGGTGGTCTGCTTCTCTCGTCGACGCCCCTCTGAAGCGCCGTGGAACTGTACGTATCGTTCCCTGTTATCTTAAGCTGTTAAGTGCCATTGAGCTTCACTAACGGGTAGCTTATAGGCCCTCGTATGAATCCTTGGTTGTGTCCTTTTCTCATGTTTGAACTGGTGTTTTTTTGGAATGGGTATGGTCAAGGCGACAGTGAGCACTCGTCTTCTGGATAGTTCTCGCTGAGTCGGGTAGCATCAATGCAGCATAATGTCATCAATGATTCTGAGATAGGCGTCGGGTTTCCCATAGGACTTAATTAAGGCCCGTTTTTTTTTTTTTTAAATCCAATCCAGTAGTCAAGTCAGTTTCAAGAATCTGCCAGATAATATTGTAGCAGCGATGCGCGAAGCGATTCGGTCGTTCCCAATCTTTGGTACACTCTGGCCCCCAAAGGCATCGTTCTGAGGTGTGCTGCGTACTGTCCATCAAATCATCATCGATTGGTCTGTTCGTTTCGTTCCAGGCATGGCGAGTGCTTCCCCCGGCCCATCATCTCGCGGACACCCTCACCTTGGAGAGCGCCCAATCCAGAGTTTCAATCGTGGTAGAAAATAGAAAAATCGCAATATACGTCGCATCACGATCACTGTCGACGTGCCACATTCTTAAAATACCCGAGGGTATGGGATTCTTTTCGGTTTAAAGGAATGTACCCAGAACCAAGGGACTGACCAAGCCCACCAAGGATGCACCTCTGCAGAGTTCCTGTCGGCCAGAAGGGGAGGGAGGGGAACACGAGGGGAACATGAGGGGAAAGGATTCCAGCTTTTTGCCAAGACTTCGTTCCAAGCTGCCCTTCTCTGGGGCTTCTCTGGGGGAACAAGCTTTGCCAAGATGCGCGCACGTTGACGTTGACGGACAGGACGAAGCTTGGCACTTGAGGCTTTGCCTTGGGAAAAAAAAAAAAAGAAAAGAACAAGAGGCGTCTGGCGCAACTTCGACTGATCTGTGCCTTGAGACGCCATCGCATCGCGAGAGTTGGAGGACACGCTTCGTAATACCTCAGCAGAGGGGCGACATCAATAGTCTGTCTCGAGCATTTTTATGCCCTGGTTGATTAGTTTCAGCGCATGTAGACTTTGGAAGGTGATTGATTGTACATACACTACGGGAAAGGAAGACCGCGGCGGAGTGGCATGCCGTGGGAGAAGCACAATCTATCACATACCAATAGTAGATGACCAGCCATGCCTGTCCGTCCATCCGTCCATACATGCAGACATCCACACGCATACTATAATACGGGGTTTTATACATAAAGGCAACCCATTCTGGTTCTAGCGCACGACGGTCGGGCCAGATTCCCATCTCGTGGACATATGCACCAGGACCAGCACAGGCGAGTCATTAGGGACAAAGGGTGGTCGCTCGAAGTTGTTCCGTTCTGCGCCTCGGAGATGGTGTCCCTGAATGGTGCATGATAGGCTGGTTGGTGGATGCGAGGTGCATCTAGCATTGCCGAGGTAGCCAGATGGAGGGTTTATTTTTATTCCCATCTTTCCTTTTATCGATCCTTGCAGTCCCAGTCTGCAGTTAATGTGTCAGTTTCGCATTGCTCGTGAAGTCTCAGCGAGACCCAGTTGCTGTCGATGTCACGATTGCCTGTCTGCGTTTCAAATGAGATTTGAGATTCCCGTCTTTCTCCTTTGAGCCCGATCCCTGGCGATCATGACGATTGAGGGAAGACCGCCTGCCTCGGAGGGGGTTTCCGGGGCTTAATGCTCCGCCGTGGCACTAAAGTGTGCCCTGCGACAACTTTCCCCCACTTGCATTGATCAATAATAGTGTAGTGGACAGGACGGACAAACTGTCCGCTGTGAATTGATTGAGAAGCGGGCAGGATCAATGTTATCAATCGAAATCTTCAATGTTGCCCCTTCTCCCGAGTCAAGCGGGAACCTGAACGGGTCGTTCCATGTATCAACGACCAATTTCGAATTGATTTATGTTCTGGACGTTCCAGTATATTGGCGTGCGATGCAGCCAAGCCAGGCCAGGCCAGGCGAGTGCTATCAACTCTGAGCACAGCCTCCCCAATAATACCGGATGAGTTCACGTCTCGACGAAGTCATAGAACCTAAAATATTTCATTCAAAATATGAAATTCGTGGTTGTTCTTAATTTTTTCCTTTCCCGCTTCAGTCATCTTAAATGATTGATGCCCTAGAACTTTTCATGTAAACTCTACCTTGGACAAGTGACTACCCCGGGGCGTGGATTGCACGAGTACTTGCTCCCTCGTGGCAGCAGTGAATCACTCCAGTGCCCACCTACACCGTATCAATGATTGATCAATCAATTGATCAATCAAATAGATTGATTTGATGCCAGAACTGCTTTCACCCGCTAAAACAGGGAGCAAGAACACACTAAAACCCCCGACCCCACGTGTGTTTGTCGCACTGTTCTAAGACCGTCAAACAGCCTTGATCACTAAGACAATTTTCCGGTGACGAGTGTGTCCATAAGTATCCTGCTGGCACAAAGAGGTACCTTCTTCTGACAGTATATATAGTGACTAATACTGTATTTTTCGCCACCCCTCACGTAAACCACTGTACCAATCACTGCTGCGCCAGTGGTTTAGCGTAGCCAACATCCCCCACGTACAGCCAATACGAGGCGTTAGGGTCTTACAGTGAACTAATAATAGGCGGACACTCCGCATTGGGTCTCCTCAAGGCTCATGCGTTGATTGTTCTGCTCGCTTTTTGGAGTTTGGACTCGTGCTCTGGTCTGGTCTGGTGGAACTATTTCCCACGCTGCCTGCCACCACACGTTTGACACTAGCAAACCTTGGTTCAGTCCCCATTTGATCTATTACCATCCACGAGTTCGCCTGCATGCTCCCTAATTCCTGTGTCCCTTTCCACTCTCTCACACTTTAACCAAGTCCATTTCTCTTTTCATCCCTCAGACTGCGACCCACGACGACCCACGACGACCCACGGACATCACTCGATCAGCCCGAACTTCAAATTAGAATCCTCATCCTCTGAGAACCCGAGACTCGACTGGCGCCGTGCGGCCTCGATCTGTCCCACCATCCGCACGGTTTTGTGTTACGACGTTTCCCCCCCTTCCAACCTTGACCCTTTTTTTTTCTCGGCGCCGAGACTTCGATCTTCCCTAGCATATCCCGCACCCGTGCTTTACCAAACTGCCGGTTTTCTCCAGATAGCTACCCGAAGCGAGAGTCCTACGTTGCCAACATTTGCGATCCTACGATCACGAAGCCTCTGTCGTGATCTGACCCATCTGCGAGCTAGTGGGATGGTGTTGGCGTCCTACTCGAGCACCTTACTCCATCCGCCCCTCGTCGTTTACCCTGTGTAGCCACTCCTTTTCTTCCCACGAAAAACGACCGCCCGAATCGATCTAAACCGACGAATTCGAAGCCGATCCTGACACCGACACAGTTGAATCAATCTACGAAAAAGTCGACTCTTTTCCCCTCCTAGGACAGCCGCCGAATTACGTCGTAGGAGTTCTCATCCGTCGGGTTGGGTGCCAGACGGAGAGACACGAACGAACCTTCCGATCAATCACCCGTCCTCTCCTCCGAGCGCTACACACTGCCGTCTGCACTTCGCGCTTTCGGCTCCTCCCTTTCAATGGCGGTGTTCTGACAATTGCTGAAAGCTGTTGCCTCGCAAAGCCGCCTTGGCCTGGCCGCGTCATCGTGGCCCCTCTTCGCAGTTCCGTCACACTGAGAGAGAGAAAAAGAAAGAGAGGGGGGCAAAACGCAAACCCCCTCGGCCGGCGCTTATGATGGAGACAAGACACCTCTTCCCTCGTTGGGACGGGGCGATCCCTCCCGATCTATGCTCTGCGACTCTCCTTGCCAACGGTGGCGCTCTTCTCGTGGAGAATGGTCGTCGCCTTCTCACCCTCTCGCACGATGCCGTCTACCTCGCGAATTGCCCTGGCGGACTGCTTGCTCCGCGAGAGAGTACCGGAACTCCCCTATTAACGGATGAGAATTCTGTAACATTCGATGGGGGGCTATCAGAGGGCAGTCCCGGCTTTGCCGACCTCCGCGATCCCTTTTACGCTTCTTTATTTCCCGTGTTTTACGCCCTGGCCGCAACGACCGTTATCGCCTACATGCTCGTCATTATGCTTTTCATAACACCCCGGACTTTCGTCAATGGTGGAATAGTTTACCTCGGACGCCACAACCGCTTTACGAACAGCTCGCCCAGCGCAGTTACTGTTGGTGGCAGGCCATGGCTGCAAAAGGTAGCTGCGTTGACCGTGGCAATATCCCTTACCGTGGCGAGCGGCGCCACGTTTCACGAAGCCGAGAGGCAATACCAGTGGGGTATCCACGATGCCCACCACTTGCAGCTTTCCGTCATGGACAGTACCGCCCTCAAAGTTATCAGACTCATCTCCGACACCTTTCTTTGGCTGGCGCAAGCCCAGACCCTCATCCGTCTTTTCCAACGCCAGCGCGAGAAGATCATCATCAAATGGGCCGCCTTCGCCCTCATCACTCTCGACGTCATCTTCAGCGCCCTCAACAGCTTTCAAAACACCGATCCTTCCAACCAGGGTAGCAGGCGGCCCCAGACCTTCGTCGACGCCATCCCCGCCCTTAGCTACCTTTTCCAATTATCACTGGGCCTGCTTTACGCGGCCTGGGTCATCTACTATTCGATCCTCAAGAAACGCTACGCCTTTTACCACCCGCTCATGAAGAACATGCCGCTCGTCGCCGGCATATCCTTATTCTCCATTCTCGTCCCCGTCGTCTTCTTCATCCTCGACATCTCGAAACCAGAACTCACCGGCTGGGGTGACTACGTGAGGTGGGTCGGAGCTGCCGCCGCTAGCGTCGTCGTGTGGGAGTGGGTTGAGCGCATAGAAGCGCTGGAGAGAGAGGAGAAGAAGGACGGGATATTAGGCCGTCAAGTCTTTGACGGCGACGACATGGTGGAAGCGACGCCCTCGGCGGATTCAGCATGGTCCCGCAGGTTAAGGAAACAAAACGATTCCGACGGGGGAAAGGACGACGGGGACGGAAGAGGGTCAGGCCCGCTGTTATCGACTCGAGGAAGTATAATAGCGTCTCTCGCGAGCCGGTATCGACATCATGCCGGTTCGGGGGGAGCGCATTCTATTGAAGATGGGGGAATAGGAGGAGAGAGAGATCTACGAACGAGGGGTAGAGACAGAAATGATGGGGAGGTACTGAGGCCGCCTCCCTGGCCGTCGCATCCTCCGCCAACGGTGACCCCCGTTAGCCGCACCGACACCACCAGCGCGGCGAGCACCGCCTACACGGTGAGATACCATGCTCACTCGTCGGACGGAACAGGGCGGACGCTAGACCCACCAAGTAATGGCGGCGCCGGCCGCGCGGCGCTTTCTAGCAGTAACGGTTCGGATATGAGCCACGTGATCGGCAATGCCGATGGGTCTAGTGGGACATCCTCCAGCGGAGCGGTGATGGTAGGAACACAATTCATGCAACAACAGCATTATCCACGCCCATCCACCGAGGCCGACTCAGCGGATGGCGGCGGCGACAGGGAAGATCGATGGCCAGGGCTCACGCAAATCGTCGCCCGACCCATCCTGGATAGGGGACCGCCACAACTACAGCCCGACCGCAACGACGCAGAGGCCCCCAGCTCCGTACGGCACCGACGCGACGACGTCACTAGATGGGACTGGCGTTCCAAGCTGGAGGATTTCGCCGCGACGCAGGCGGAGAAATTCCGCGACAAGATCCGGCCGCCGACGGACACCCAGAACATGCGCGTCACGGTCATCCCCGCGCCGCCTCGGAGGGGCGCCGCGCTGGAGCAGCTCCTCGAGGAGGAGGAACGGAGCAGCAGCGACGACGTCGGCCGCACGCACACGAGGAGTCCGAGCGGTGGTGGGATGTCGGAGCATGCGCCGACGAATCGGGATCCGAATTTCGTGGCGCCGCCGATGTGGCCTGGGGTTCATCCGCGGTTGGAGTATGCCGAATCTTCGCGGGCGGGGTCTATAGACTCATCTTCGACGTCGAGGGCCGGTTCTAGGCCTTCGCATGCTAGATAGGATAATCTGCGGCGGCGACTTTCTCTCTCTCGTTGACTCCTCTTCTTTCTCCTTCCTTTTATCTGTTTATTTCTTATTACTTTTATTTTTATTTTTTTTGGGCTGGGACACTCTTCTGGGAATAGTTTAGAAAATCCTGGGACAAACGAGCCTGGCGTTTCAAGGAGGCAATCATGGGAAAAACGGTTACTATTGTTGCATTTATTTATACTCGAGGAGGATTTTTTTTTTCTTCTTTACAAAAGCTTCGATGTTGTGTGGTTTGGGAGGATTGATATACACTCGGTGAATCTTCTGATGGGAAACGCCCGGCCTTTTCAAGCCAGGGCGCTACAATACTTATACGATAATCACTACATATTTGTTTTTTGGGGGGATGAGAGGTTTCGAGTAAACGAAACTTGTATTTATATGGATTTTTATACCCTTTTAGGAGGTTAGGATGACAAGGGGGTGGGGGGTTGAAATCAACGGGTGCATCCTGCGAGCAGTTTTCATGATTCTTGATCCTTGAGTGAAAGAGGTCTATGGTAAGATGGTAAAGCATGTCCCGTCCGATAAACCCAGGCCCGCGTGAGCCGAGGTCGGTTGAAGATGCGAGGGATATCTTCCGTCTCGACTCTTAGCCTTGAGACCAAGGAATACCGAGGGAATCGACTCCTTCATCATTTCGGCCAGCCCACTCCATATGGCGATCGGAATTCTCGAGCTGGAGCCCAAAGCCTGCACGATGGCGACGGCTCAGTCGACGATGCCTTGCCATTCGGACTTAGGCGCGTGATCTTGCACCTTGGATAGGGAGAAACCGTTGATATACCGGAGTAAAGATTCCCTTGACGTACAACAGCTCTATGGCGTCGATGTGACCATGCTGGTGTTCGGGGGGGCGAGAGGTTGAGATGGACGCGTGCTCTGAGACGGGGAGCCAGCTTCCCGTATCATTCATTCGTCCACGAGCCAATTCCGTGATCGCGCCGAAGTTGCTCTGAGAAGCGCCTTTCGTAAAGCTCTAGAAACACTGGATTGTCCTCGGGATAACCTTGCGGTCTACGATCATGCAGCAGGAAAGCTGCGGGGATTCTGGAGCTGCCAGATTCGTGCGCGGACCGAGGCCGAACGTCGTTCGCTGGACCGGCCTGGGAGTGTGACGCTCGACCCGGACGCTGTGAATCACAACCTCCAATTCGTTGGCGACCTGATTTGACCTAGGCATCTTGTCTACAGCTTCGTCGAGGATATCTTCCTTGAACTTTGTGCTTGTCGGGATGTATCTTATGCTTCTTCGTTGACTGCTGACTCTAGAGGGTAATTCGTCTAGAGCGGCGGCTGCTACCACGACGAGCCTGGACAACGCCTGGCAGCTGGTCTGTGCAATAGGCTCAAAGGAGGCTGCTGGCGATGTTCTAGGCGTCACGATACTACTATACGTTGCTAAGGGGGGCAGGTTTTTAGTAACAAAATCGAAACTTGTATTAATGTGAACTTTATTACCCGTTTGGGAGGTTAGGATGGCAGAGGGAGCGGATTAAAAATAACGGCTACATTCTGCAAATGGCCCTTATTGGTGATTCTGGAATGAAGAGGTTAAAGGTGTTTGAAATGAACGACATAGCCTGGCATCAATGTACTTGTACCGTCCGATAATTCGTCACTCAATCCCTTCGGAGTCCCTACTCGAGACCCCAGCCCAAGACTCGATGCTCTGCGACCAAAAAGGTGAGGGTGTCACGAGACACCATCTATTGGGTGAGCTCTTTCCACCCGGCGGCGTCCTCGAGTGGTTTTCCTCTGCCCGATGACATTGAGATGCATTCCGCCTGCAGATTCCAGCAATCCCGGCTCCTTCGGCATAGAGCAAGAGCGTAAGCGAGAGGAATCACCATCCCCAACGACGGCAGGAGAGCGAAAAACCGCGCAGACGAAAACCCTCGCATCGGCTCGTCTGAAAATTCCGTGGTCCGAAGATATTGCAACGCGTCTCATCAGCTTCTCCCTCGTTCGCGAAATACGTAGATCTGCAAACAAAAACGTCGACGATCGTCCCATCGGCTTTGGGAGTCCTCCCAGGAGAAACCACACTCGGCCTAGCGTGAGCGTACTAATCAATAATTGCCAGGAGGACAAATTTAAACTGGTGGGGACCCGCTGCCGGGAGATGCGAGATGCGCGAGCCAAATCTCTTGGGTGGATGCAGCGGATTGGTCCCAAGCGCTGAAATGGGGATCCTGCTGGGCTCTCTTGTGGCTCGATTTCTTCGTTGGTTGGAACCGATGCTCGGTCAGGGGGAGGCAGCGGACGCCGCTCGTCTTGGCGACCCGCCTGGGTGATCATCAATTGATGAAGTCTGTCCGAAGTATTGAACCGTTTGGCTAGCCAACCCACTAAAGTGAAGATTTTCACAGGCATCCCCTGAGTGGCAGAAAATGATTGATCCTTGATGCAGTTTTTTCTCCCACCTTTTTTCCGTTCCTCTTTTACACATCGGTCTTTCGGACTTTTCTGCGTTAGTGAGAGTCCGCAGTTATTATGGAGTTCATGAAAACGGGAAACGGCGAGGCGAGGCTGACCCACAGGCTCTGTCGCGCCTTCTCGTTCCTCCCTGTGCTGTTGTTTCTCTGAAATAGGTCCAGGAAGTCATAGTCGGCGGGATGGCTGCTTGTCTTGTGAGGACCTTCCACAAGCGAGGACGAGGCCGAGAGAGCTACAAAGTACATTTATTTGATGGTGCAATTAGTTGCGCCTTCCAAGGAAAACATCAATTGATGGTGGGCGCACTCCTGCTTCATTGTCGTACGAAGAAGTCTGCGTCTGGCGCCTGTTGCAGCTTCCCTGCTCTTCCAGGGGAGATTGATGCTTGCTACTTCCTACATGGTGTTCGGACACACGGACAGAAACACGGAAACCCTTGACGCTCGTGATGCAATTCCACAATTCCAATGTCCGTCTCCGAAGCACGAAGTACCAAGCTGTGGAGTGCAGCTCCTGCTCCGTACACTAGTAAGTGAATAGCATCTTGTACTTGCAGGCCCCATAAACTGTCGAGTGTACACTATGTGGCTGCAAAGGGGGCGAGCAAGGTTGTGTACGAAGTATTAGTCGGAGTCCGTTTTCTCAGTCGTCAATGATCATCTGCCTCTGTTACTACACTACACATACTTCGTACATGGCTTACTTTGGCTAGGGACCTCCAGTCTCATAATTACACTAAACGAGGGTTCCGCGACCGATGTGGACCGGGTCCCTTCCAGAGTTCCCCGCCTTCCGTCTCGTTGCTCCCGTGTTTTCCACTGTTTCCCCCTTGCCTTGATGACTTGCCTGACTGGACTTGGGCCCCCTTCATTCTGTTGTCATTGATCAAATTTCCCTGGGGTCTACGAAGTGTGAAGTACTGGACGGAGGTACACTGCACTCCATAATTCGTAATTGGAGAATTTGCTAATATCAATCAATGCTTCAATAATTTTTCCTCGTCTCGATTTCATCACCCCTCTAGGCAATTTTTTTTTAACCCTTTAATACTCTCCTGTATCCTCGCCCGCCCTACAAGATTAACTTCCTTTTTTCCCCCTCTCAACCTTCTGACTTCACAGAAACAATTCCGCCCATTTCCCGCAATTTGCGAAGAACGGAAGACTTTTGTCTGCCCGCGCAAGATTGATCGTGTCGCTCCTTTCACGAAAAACCCCCTTTCCACAACCGACATCATGGCGGCCAGCGAACCCTTTCCGATCCTTAATACCTCGGCCGACCAGCTACACACCCCGTCTGGAGATGGAGCGCCACGGAGAAGGAGGAAATCTAGTGTTATTGGCTCTGAGTTTAGGATAGGGGACCCCGATGCGAAGTCGAGGGGTGGCTTGGTTGCTGCAGATGGTGCTTCTCAGGTTCGTGTCACGCTCCGAGTTCCCTCAGTCCCTTCGTGGAGCTGGATTTCTTTTGCGGAGGCCAGACCCCTATTTTCTTCTTCTTTTTTTTTCCCCCCCCGTTGTTATTCAGGCCGCTGGATAACGGTCTTTAAAATGACGTGGTGACTTGGAGCTCGACAGAGGGGTGGTTTAGACCAAGACGAAAGCTGTCATGAAGCTTTACTGACATGTGCCCCGACGCAACTCCAGACCGATGCGCCGAGACGACTCTCCAAGCGCCGCCGGGCTAGGGGCCTTCTCTCTCGCTTCCGACATGCCATAGCTCGCCATAACTGCATTCTCCCTGGCTGTCTCCTCCTCACCTTCCTCACGCTCTATGCCTTCAATCCCACCGAGTCAAATCCGATCCACCACTTCATCTTCCTTTCCTACCCCGAGCCCACCGAACCCGGCAAGCCCCAGCTCTACGGAAAAGGATATTGGGATATTGCCTTTGTTGTCTTCTACACCATTGTCCTCACTTTTACGCGCGAGTTCTTCATGCAGGAAATCTTCCGCCCCATGGCTCGCTTCGCCGGCCTTCCTCGTCGCAAAACCCCCCGCTTCATGGAGCAGGCGTATACGGCACTCTACTTCGGCATCCTGGGTCCCGCCGGCATGTACGTCATGAGCAAGACGCCCGTCTGGTACTTCAACACGCGCGGCATGTACGAGGAGTTTCCCCACTGGTACCAGGAGGGAATCGTCAAATTTTATTACCTCTTCCAAGCCGCCTACTGGGCCCAGCAGGCCATTGTCCTTATCCTCGGCATGGAGAAGCCTCGCAAGGACTTCCGTGAGCTTGTGGCACATCACATCGTCAGTCTTTCGTTGATTGGCTGCAGCTATCGATTCCACTTTACCTACATTGGCCTGGCTGTCTACACAACCCATGATATCAGCGACTTCTTCCTTGCTGTAGGTTCTACCCGAGCTCTAGATCGTATCTCGTCCTATCTTATATCGCAACGGACGAGCTGGATCCGATTTTCTTTCCTTCGGCCCTTGACCGATATGATTGAATAATTTCGCACTAACTTGTTTATCTTCTCTCTCACTGTAGACGTCCAAGACGCTGAACTATCTCGACTCACCCATAGTTGGGCCGTATTATGCCTGTTTCATGGGCGTTTGGATCTACATGCGTCACTACCTCAACCTGAAGATCCTCTACTCTCTCTTTACCGAGTTCAAGACGGTCGGCCCCTACGAACTTGACTGGGCTGGCGGCCAATTCAAGTGTGAAATCTCGTTTTGGATCACCCTCACCCTTCTCTCCTCGCTGCAGGCTCTGAACCTCTTCTGGTTGTATTACATTATCCGAATCGCCCTCCGATTCATCCGCGACAAGCACGCTACGGACGAACGGTCTGACGATGAGGGCGAAGACGATGAGCCTGTTGAAGAGCTGTTGCATAAACAGGCGGCAGAAGCCAATGGACATACCAATGGACATGCGAACGGTTATGCTAACGGGCATGCTAACGGACATGCTGTTAAGTCGAACTGAGCGGAACGAACGAGCCAATCGACTCGCCGGGTTTGGGTTGATTGATTGATGTGGCCATGACGATGTTGTTGATTAGTTTGTCGCAGGCGTATGATTTGGGAAACGTCGTTTTTCTTCTTCTTCTTCTTCTTTCCCCCTCTTCCTTGAAGACTGTCGACTGGCGGGAATGAAACACGCCCCGGAGCGACCTAGAGGACAAACTGTTGGGAATTTATCACTAATACCTTGGACCTTTGAGACGAACAAGAGGGAGGGGTCTTGCATGGTGGAAAGGAGGGGCCTCGAGTGGGCGGGGGAGAGCGGCAGAGTTGACTCGCGAGTCCTCGTCAGCTGCTTCTATGCAAGCCATGCCGACCAGGTGCGCAGCTGTTATCCTCGCTTTTCAACCTAATATGCTCTTCACCCCACGACCTGGCGGTTCTTTTCCTCGTTGGCGGCGTTAGACGGATACACTCGTTTTGGATGGCAAACACCTTTTTCGGATGGAAACGGAATCTCAGCATAACCGGGGTCGACCGAAGAATCAGATGCACGACATCTCCCCTGCAAAAAGGGATATATTATCGGCGGGAGGGAAAAAGGAGGCGCGGTGCATGCATTGATTGGGGACAATTATCTCCGACTGGATATCTCCTCCGTTTGCAACGCAACTCACACGCGTGATCTTTTCGCAGAGCCTCCAAATTTGCGAGAAGCTCTACGTGTGTGAATATGACTTCACTCCCTTTCCCTCTTCAGCACGGAGGCACAGCCAAGGTACCAGGTCGGCACGGAGTCGGTGTGGGCGGTCCCGGCACATACAGCCTTGAAATTCCCCTCTATATTGTCCTTGTAATTTGTTTCTCCTTCTCTTCGATCGCTAGTATATTTCTTCTCATACAACTATAGAGGTATTTTAATATTAATTTATGGGACATGAACACTACACTGGCGCAGGAAAAAAAAAATGATAGAGAGCTTCCTTGAGACATTTGTATCAGACACTTCGAATGATGACGACGGATGCAGCCGGCTACAAAGGACAGGAAAGTTAATTGAATCAATTGATCCGATTCTCGTCCATTACCCTACCGAGCCTGGTTGGGTATTTGATTTTTTGGGTTCTCTCGGGAGAACAATGGGGCGGGGGTAGAGATACCGCCAGCCTGGTTGCAGGATTGTATCTGCACAAAACATCCCGAAAAACTACATCGAACATGTCTCAGAACTATATACGTAATGGGGTCCGAAGCTGAAAATGAGAGACACAAAGGAAGAGTAGATCACACCCTCGCAAAGATATCTCTAATACACCACAGGGTCTCCCTTGAAATCCCTTTCCATCCGTCTTTGCCGAGTTTGAACCGGGTCTTTTTTTTTCAGCTTCACGAACTGAGTCTACTTCGTAACATGCATGGATCGATAAGCCTTGCACAACACACCCCCTCCACCACGCCCCCCTTTTCCATGTCCCCTCCCCTCCCCACATATCATTTGCATCACGAGGGCTGTTCACAGCCATAAGAATACCCCGAACGTACGAAGTAGATCGAGATCGAGATTGGCGGTTTGCTCCCTCGTTTTTCCAGTGGGCTTGTTTTTTTTTTTGTCCTCAAGGTTCGCAGCCTAAGGAAGACAGTAAACCAGAAAGAAAATAAGAATAAAACAAATTTAAAGAAAATAAAATAAAATAAAAAAGAGAGAGAGAGAGAGAGAGAGAGAGGGAGAGAGAGAGAAAGGGTAAAAACAAGGCAATCCTAACTTGTCGCAGTCAAAGAAACGAAGGAAATCTACTGCTACCTAGAGCCTCTTGGGAGGAATCCAATATTGTCAAGTTTTGACACTTCAGAGAGGATGCAATCAGTCTGGTAACCGAGTTTGGCCCCGCCTCACCCCCTAAAATGAACGGCATCAATTGATTGATCTTTAAGGAGCGGCCTCGAGAAAACCGTTAGGTATCTGTTTTTCCCTTTCTTTCGGGGTCCTTTTCGTCGTTCTTTCCCTTGGATTCTGGGCATGACGTAAGAGGGGGTGTCGAGAAGCTTGTTGAGGTGTGTACGAAGGATTGATCGCTTGCAGAAAATGGAAGGACCCTGAATCAGGGTTCTCCGGATCAGGAATCCGCCACCCCCAAAACACGAACGCTCGAATTTAGATCCATCGTCACCACCACTTGACACTAGACGCACACATGACTTGCCATAGTATGTGAGCACGAGTACGAAATATGTAGTAGTACTAATACTTGGTAGAAGATGAATGCAGCTGACGTTTGAGGCTCCGCAGAGAATGTCTCGGCATGACCAAAACCTCGACACAGCCATGAGACACGACAACGATGGGGCGATGGTAGGCACAGAGTGACGATGTGCAGTTTCTCTCGGGTAAATCATGCTTTTTCTTTTTAATTTTCCTTACCTTATTCCTTACCCACCCTACCCTAATGCTAGAATAATCCACTTCCATAACAAAAAGGGGTGCCCAATAACCCTCCCCCCCCCCTTCTCCCCCATCGATGATGAGGATGACAATGGCGAAGGGGAGCGGAGGTGGCAAACCAAACCGAATTGAGATCGAAAAAAGAGTCTTGCTTAGAAGGAAGCCGACAGAAAATACAGTCATGTTTCTGTGAAGACCAGCAATGCAGCGTATATGTTCCTATCCCTTCTTCTCCTTTACCCTTCACAGCAACATTTGGAAAACGAAATATAGGAAACATGAATGGTATAATTCCCTTCCCCTCAATATCAAAAGCCTTTTCAGTCAAAGATTCCGCGCAAGGTTTCCCTACCGTATCGATTTAAAGGAGAAAAAAGAAACGGAGGAGAGAGGGGGGGAAAGCAATGGGTTATGAGATCGAGGTAAACAATCCACATATGCAACATTAGGGACATGAACCAGGAAAATAAACTGCAGAAGAAGAGCAAGGAGAGGAAAAAGAAATCATGCCGACGTAAAGAAAGCCGAGGCGTTTGATCAGCGCATTATACCAGCCATCCATAGTTGAACTGGAGAGTAAAGAAAATCCGCCTCCTCCATTAAAGGCAACGGCGTTCCCGTTGCGCCTAGTCGACGACGACGACCCTCGGCTGACATGGAAGAACAGATAGCCAGACATCTTCCAAAAAGTTCCTCGTTATAACTACTTCGGCCTTCCAATTGAAACGACATGTCCACGGCGGAAGACTATATAGCGCTTGCAATATGAAGTTGAAGGGGAAAACAATGTTATCAGAAGAAACTATAAGTCCGGCAAAAGAAACAACATTCCCCCTCGGGATATCTAATGATATAATAACAACGACTCCCTTAAGCCAGCCAGAACGCCAATTGAAATGCTTTCCGCAATGTGCTGCAGTGTATATGCATAGTCCGAGAAAATAACATGGAAAAAAAAACACTTGATGAAGAAAAAGGAAATGTATGATCGTAAAGACATTTGTCATCTTCCGAGATGATGACGCGCAATAGAAGAAATCGAGGTCTAAGCCGTCGTTCGTAAGAGTGGCGAGTGAATCGGAGAAGATTAGTGACTCAATATTAGGAGATCGAAGATGGTGGTGATGAATGCCGTTAGAAAAGAAACGAAACAACATGGTTTCTGTTGATGTGAATGGGGAAAGACGAGAGGGATAAAAAGGGTTGAAAATCATGGTGGTAACAAAACCGTCGTCCTCGATCGTATGGACTCGTTCGTTTAGGCTGCCGGTGAGGGAAGGGGGGGGAGCGTGTCCTCTGAAAGCCTTTAATGTCGATCCAACTCGCTATGGAAGGTGTGGCTCGATTCTCCATCAGACGAGTGCTCATAATCCACTGGACTAACTGGTTTCGACTCGGACATCGGCGACGCGTCTGGAAGAATAGAAGACGAGGCCATACTACTATATCCCTCGGACTGCGCATCGAGATGCTTCTTGGTCGAGAGATTGGCCTGCTTCAGAAGTTTCAGACACTCGCGGTTAGCGGCACGCGTCGCCTGGGCTTGCTTCTCCCACATCGAAGTGTAGTAGCCGCCCATCTGGATGAGTTCCTCGTGCGTGCCCCTCTCGACAATCTCTCCCTGGTTCAAGACGATGATCTGATCGGCGTGGGTGATGGTGGATAGTCGATGCCTAGGAAGGTTAAACGCGTCAGTCATTTATTTCCGAGCCGCGGAAAAGAAAAGGGTGGGGGGACAAAAGAAAAAGTCGAAGGGGAAGCTAATGCCACAACTTACGCAATAATAAGGACAGTGCGTCCTTGTCCAACGTTCAAAACGCCTCGTTGAATCTGCTGTTCTGTCCGGGAATCGAGAGCCGAAGTAGCTTCATCAAGCATAATAATCTTGGGGTTCTTCAAGATTGTTCGAGCAATCGCCACGCGCTGTTTCTCTCCGCCGCTAAGACGAAGGCCTCGTTCGCCGACCTTTGTCTCGTATTGTAGCGGGAATGCCATAATCTTGTCATGGATGCTCGCAGCCCTACACGCTTCGTAGACTTCCTCGTCGGTGCATCCGGGTCGCGCATACTTCAGATTGTACATGAGCGTCTCGTTGAACAGTATCGTGTCCTGGGGAACAACACCGATGAAGCGGCGAACCGAGTCGATAGTCAGGTCCTTGACATCGTGGCCATCGATCTCGATGCTGCCCTCTGAGCAGTTGTAGTATCGGAACATCAGACGGAACACTGTAGACTTCCCGCCACCAGATTCACCAACGAAGGCCGTTGTGGTCCCGGGCGCACATTCGAAGTTGAGATCCTTCAGAGCCGGCTGGCTACCGTACGAGAACTTGACGCCTCTCCAGCGAATGTGGCCGTTGCACTCTGTCAAATCCTGGGTATGAGGAAGATCCTGGACACTAGGTTGGATTTTGAAGAGCTCCAGCAATCTCTCACCGGAAATCAACGCCTGCTGAATGACACGGTAGAACTGGCTAAAGAAGTGGAGAGGGCTTTGCATTTGCTGTAGGTACGACAGCAAGGTGACGAATTCACCAACGGTGCGGAAACCGTTGAAGACCTGGAAGGCACCAACAGTGAGGGTGACCGCGAGACCAGAGACGAACACGACCGCTTGCACGATTGCCATCATGTTCGTGCCGTATGAGACTTTGGCCTCGGCCCGCTGGAAGTTATCGATGGCCGCTTCATAGCGTCGGAACTCGTACTGCTCTGCGTTGAAGTACTTGACAGTCTCGTAACTGGTGATCGAATCATTTTTGACGGCCTCCTCCTCTCGGTCGGCATTCGTCATCTCGCGGCGCTGGTCCGCTCGTGTCTGCGCCATCTTAATCGTGAGGTATAGATACCAAAACACATTGACCGTTACTATCGTGCTGTAGGTCGCATCAAAGACGCGGTTAAAGATGTAGATGGCAACGAAGAGATCGACAATCATTGGCAAAAGCTGGAACGTGACCTGTTCCAGGAAAGTATTGATTGCGCCACCTTTGTTCAAGGCAGAGAGTACCTCGCCCGTCCGCTTGCCGAGATGGAAATCCAAGCCCAAGGAATGGACGTGCTCGAATGCAGCCGTCTCGAGCGCCTTGTAGGAGTACTGAGAAACCTTGACCCAGATGATGGAGCGAATGGAACCGAGCAGACCTGCCTGCCCCTGCGTGAGCATCAATAAATTAACACTGAAAAGCAAAATCCACGGCATGTCGTTCACCAAGACGCTCGCGGCGCCGCGGTCGTGGGCGTTGGCCAGCCGGTCGGTAACCTTGCCGATCTGGTACGGCAACATGATGTTTACGCCTCTCTGCAAGAGTAGGAGAATAAAGCAGACGAAGACTCGGAACTTCAACCAGAATGACTCTCGTGGCCAAAGGTAAGGCCAGAAGAGGGTATATCCACGCAGATAGTCCCACCAATTCCGCTTGGGCAGTTTCTTAGGTCGATAGAAAGCTGCTTGCTCATCCCTGTAGAGACCCGTCGAGGTTTCGGCACAGTTCGCCAGAGTCCCAGCGCTGCTAAGGCTGCGCTCATGGCGGCCGTTCGTCTCGTGGGTATGGTATGATCGGCCAATGGTGGTCAGAAGTGGCGTCGACTCCTCAGTGATCGTATCTGTACTGTCGGTTGATGCCATTCGATGTAGGGGGGGCTGGCTAAAACGACGGCTTCCAAAGTCTTCCTCCTTGGAAGGCTCATCGTGAGGGACCTTGCTCCATAAGCATATATAAATGAAGCATAGCCCAGCGAGGATAGCAACACGACTGAGGGATAGTCCGAGGTCGAACTGCTCCCAATTATCGAGGCACCTGCCGCCAAAATTGCTACCCGTGTCGATGTGAAGGGATTTACACCTCTCGGCACGCAAGAAGCTGTTAAGGAAAATAGTAGCCTCGAGAACAAAGGCAATGAACCAGGTCAGTATATGCGCAATTCCAGGGCTCTTTTTCCATTCGAAGAGGGTAACTGTGAAATAGAGGTAGACACAGGCACTTCCGAGAACGTAGACCTAGGAAGGAGAGAGAAAAAAGGTTAATGTTAGCAAACAATAAAAGATCTAGCCATGCCAATGAACAAGATTGGGTGTGCACCCAATCCTATCCCAATTAAACGAACAACTTCCCGACCTCCAATTGTCTTTCTTCATCTTCCACACACACTTATAGACAGCTGAAACAGCTGAAAGGGGAATTAAAAACTGAAGAACTTACTACCATGGGCTCGCCGCACCACCAGTTCACCTGACCCCAAGGCAGATCTCGGTTTGCTTTCCAGGAGTGAAGGCCGATTGCGGTGCCATTGGCAAAGAATGTAAGAGTGAGGATGCTTGAGAGGAACTGGAAAACCCGCTTCGCGTGCGGGCCAATGTTTGGAAGGTTCGACGGGTCGTGGTCGTTAGTATACTCATGCTTGTTTTTCCTCTTTGTTAAGGGGAGAGGCTTTCCACCAGGTCCTGTGACGGTGGGCGCGACTGCATCCTCTTCGGTTTTGGACGAACGAATGCTGTAAATCAAGGCGGTCACGATGAAGACGCCGCCGAGGATGAGGTAATACCGGCGGTAGATGAGCTCTAGGAAGCCTTCGCTCTCCGCCAATAGGCCTACCATGGAGGCGGCCTCCAATGGTCGACTCTCGCGCTCGACAGCCGCCATTCTCGGCTGTGTATTGGTTGTTGTTAGCAAAGAACAAGAGGAAGAAGACACAGCATCGTTCGAGCAGAGGCCGGGGGAGCTGCGGGGGATGATAATAATAAGGAATTGCGAGAGTAAAGAGAGGGCAACAATGACGTGTGTCGACTCACAAGGGAGGGGGGTATTAAAGTAGTTCCTAGGCGCAGACCATTGCCCAGCCCGGTGAAGTTGGGGAAGAAGAGGAAGAGTGAGGTCGAGATCTGGGCTGCGGTGCTGGATCCACGCGAGGATTTGTTGGTACTTCGTAGACCCTTTTTAGTGGTGGGGCAGGTGACTTTGCCAGTGGCGACAATTCGCTACCAGGTAGCAAGGTCCCCTGCTGAGTGAGACACGGAGAGGTTGAGAAATTGCCGCTTAGCGTCCCTAAAAGAGAGCTAGTGTGTCCGGAAACACTTGGGCGGAGCTGCTGGTACGAGGTTAGTTTTAGTGTTCGGCGAGAGAAGTGCGCCGGTCTGGGATGGACTAGTGAATAGTGTGAGGAGGATGAGGGAGCCAGGTTGGAATTGGTGAACGGTTGGAGCCGACTGCTTGTGAACAATCATGGGAGATAAAGTTTTGGATATTTAGGATAGCACTTACAAGATCGAATGTTCGGAGAACAGTCTACTCCCGAGCCTGTCTTCTTTTTCTCTCTTTTTTTTTTCCCCCTTCTCGATCGAGGTGAGCCTGGATGTCGAGGTTGTGGATCAAAGTGGTACCGACGGCAATAATGGAAACAATAGTGAATGTACAAGTACTATAGCCCTTGTACTTGGTACCCCTGCTGGTTGGCAGAGCAGAGTCGCATGCAACTCCAGCGTAGCGTAGGTGTGTGCAGGAGGAGTGGTACGTATAGTTAGTAGTTGTGTGTGCAATAACACTGTCGCTATAATGACCCCTGAACGAGAGGCTGACACCGAGTTGATTTAGGTTAAGGGGAGGGGTGTCGGAATAGCGAACGGACAGGCGTGGAGGGGGTGGGGCCTGAACAGGGCAGTGGCAGTGCTGAAGGTCCTGCAACACGATACCGGAACTAAGTACCTCACGTCGCCTGGATCAAAGACTTCGTAGATCACGGATGAACTAGGAATCTAAGTCTCTTTGCGGATGTGCACAAGACAACACAAGGCACAAGACACAAGACACAAGATTTATCCCAAGTGCTGGCGCCTCGGAATTGTTTCTCTGTCACTGATCCTGGATTGTCCGATTCGGTTTTGCCGAGTCAATTGTGATTGCTGGAATCGGATCGCTGGTTGAATCTTGATAGTTCGCGAAGCTTTGGCTGCGGAGGTTGATGACTGCTTTTCAGCTTGGTTGTGTTCCGTAGCTGTGGGGATCAGCGAGGGCGTGCCGAAGGATCGATGGGGTTTGGCTGTGGTGAGTGGTGTGGGGAATCGGGATTGGATCAGATATTTTTGGTCGATTGATCAATGATAGATAGGCCCGACAATAAGGCTGTGCTTGGGTTCGAGCGTTGGGTGTTCTGTAGAGGATGAGAAGAAGGAAGAGCGAGAGAAGGCAGACGAGACCAATAAGAAGAGAGAAGACGAAGCGACTGGAAGGAAGATCACTCGGAGGATACTAGGCCAGCCGTAAAAGAACGAGGTGCGGTGCTCCTTCCCTTGAGAACAGATACGCTCGATAACTGCTTCGCAGATTAGAGGAAAGAGCGGATGGACAGTCTGGGAAACAAAGAAGGTGCCAGGCGGGCCAGGAGGAGGAGGGTAAGAACGAGCGTAACGGCTTTTGGTGAGGTATGACAGGTGGGTTGGGGTGTTAGACGATTATGTCTAGCATCGGGGTCAACGAATGGAGTCGAGTGTCTACTTCGGAGTGTAGCTAATCTTGCGTTACTTGTCCTTCTTCGGTGTGCCCGATTCACATACGAATACTTCGAAGGAGGAGGGGCGGTGGATGATGGATACGGTTAAGGAAGGCAACGATTTCCAGGAACAGGTTTTCACGAGGTGAAAAACAGAATAATATTGTATGGGAGATCGAAAAGGGAAGGGAAAAAAAAAAAGAAAGCCGTCCCTAAACTCGGGTGTGGAAAAGTGGGAGCCGAGAAATAGATATACCTTCGAAGTCTGCAGCCACAAGAACGGTGAGACGTCCTCAGACATACAAGGAGTCTCGAACTAATCTTCTATCGGGTCGAAGTCTACATTTTATTTATCAATTGAACACAGCAGCGGGATGCAAGCACGCAAATAACCAATTATTACAACGCAGTAGTGGAAACATTTGATTGAGAGTCCGCAAGGATCAATTGACGGACCTTTCAAAAGCGAATTCCGGAGCAGACAGTTGGTTGACCAGTTACGAGGTACTTGTGGTGTACAGGACTGGACAAGGTAAGGGAAGGGAGGGAGTGAGGGGTGTGAGCGATGCTCGGGGTGTACACTAGATGGTATGATGAGGTATGATGCATGCAGAGCCTGATGCTGATGGAAGGCACAGGAGAAGACCCAAAAAGAAGAAGAATTGCTCGCAGGAGAGGGCTGTTTTGCGTCTCTTGTGAAGAGCAACAGTACGAGGTAATGTCGCGACTTTTGGGGCCTCGGGCCGGTACGTACCCATCAAACAGCTGGTGCTGGGCAACAAATTAAGGGAGTTTAAGTTCTTCAGTTTGAGCTCCGCTATGGGTAGAGAGTTATCTCGAGCTCTCGACTATTAATATATATTTCCCGTTTGATCGTTGAAGAGCCGGACTACCCACGGATGCTACGACCGCTGGGGTAGTTCTGGTGGAGAAACTGGATCCGGTAGTCTACCATCCATGGATCGGTTCACACTCAAGGTCAAATCCCCGTCAGTTCCCAGCACCTAATGCTCGGCTATTAGTCAATTGCACCCGCCATGGCCCGGGTCTGGACGGGCAAGGTGAGGCGGCCTTTCGTTGTCCGCCTCCCTGTGTCGCCAAGAGAATATTAGGGACCGACTGTTGTGATGCCGAGCAATCATTAGTCAATTCCCAATTCTTGCCTAGTCTTCACTTGTCTTGATGTCTTGGGATCTCACAGGGTCCATTTCCCTGTTTGGAGGTATTTAGCATCACGTGCCGTAGAATCCTTCAGGTCCCTCGATCATGATGGGTGCGCATCTTCAGGCTCCAAGTTCGAAATCATCGTCAGAGAACTAGCGACTGGGCGACGAGACGGGCGGCCTACCTTTGGAAATTCTCCCATGGGATTTGTCGAGTTGAATGTATTACGAAGTAGCCAGTGATGCGGAGAAAGGGCAAGACCCCGGGTCGGGCACCAGGCCGCTGTCCGCGTCTCAATGCTACGGGAATCACCTGTGCACTTGCTGGTTACAGGTGCACGGGAAGACCACAAGCAAGTCCCCGCCTCCTCAGATAGAGAATCTTCATGTATTCAAGCACGTTTTGACATCAGTCGGCAAAAATAACCTATTTTTCTTCCCGCACTTGGTGCTCCAGTGCCAGATCCTACGCTTAGGTAATTCGTCCAGTTTTGATAGGAACAAGTGAATTGGTCAATTGGCTTTTTGCCTTCGTACTTTGTAGTTCGAGGTTAGACAGCGCGGCATTCTGGCACAGTTTGCTGCGTCCTTGATTTAAAGTTTCGATTTTTCTAGATCGAAAGGGAGGGTAAGACCTCACTTTTCCGCATTCAGTTATGAGATGATAGCTGCAATGAATCGGTGCGGAGTTGGCGCCGTCCTCCGGGATGCAACATGGCCAATGTCGACCATTCTCTGGTCGAAATGACTCGTCATCTACCCACTCGATGATATTGTGATGGGATATCACGCGGTTTTTTGGGCGGCCCAGATCGCTGGTCCACTCAGCCGGTATCTTGCCCGTATCTTTTTATTGGAACTGGGGTGTTTTCAATGCGGAGACCTCGCGATGCGTTCTTCATGAAGGCTCTCCCCAAGACCCTAGTTAGATATTGATATGTTTGTGTGTAGTCGAGTAGTTTCGGATTGCCCTTATAAGGCGTAGTCTAGGTTTTACAGTTAAAACTTGGAGAAGGGGTATACAGATACACGCTGTAATACTTCATAGAGTTGCACGACTCCCAGCCTACAGGTCGGGTAAAACATCAACCGTTAGATCTCTCAAGGAAGCGGGACGGTATTCGGGGCCTAAACGGAGAACGCAGTAAAGCAGGTGAGTTGAGGCAGGTCGACTAGGATCAACCTAGACTTAACATGCGTCATCCATCCCATATTGAACACTGCCAAGTCTTATACTGCCTAAGCTCGAGAAGCTGTTCACAGCCGGAAGGCATTCTTACAACCCGCCCGCATGCCTTCTTTGTTGGGGGCTCGATTTTAAGTTGTACTTCATAATTACATCAATCGACTGCCGGGCCCACGCACCAGGGTTCAGCGAGGCGAAGATGTCCCTCGAATCGACCGCTGCATAGACGATGTGGGTGAGCTCGTCTACCTCATACTTGGGTTTCAATAACGATTTGATGTTTTGGAACCCATCAAAAGCTGGAGGATTTACGACTGAATGAAGAATACGCGTGGCCGTTTGATGTGCACATAAGAAATGGCCCTTCCCGGAGTCCAATTTGTCCCACCAATATCAATATCGTAATAATCGTCCCTACGAAGTAATCTTATGCTTCGCCTTCTTTTTCTCCCAGGCTTCTTCAATGTTTCTATCTTCTTTTTTCCCCCTCGTTCTTGTGTCCATTGTGTCCTCGTCGTCGATACAATTGTGCACACCACAGATAAGTACCGAGTACGACATCGACGTGTTGCGATTTCTGTGTGGTCGTAACAGGGAAACGGTGCGGCAACCGACTTACACCATGCATCCGTTCTTGTTTTTCCCACATGAAAGTTAAGTCATGAGCATGTGGGAAGGTGGTGGAGAGAAGGTGCATGACGCCCTGACCAGCGGCATCGGGATATAAGGGACGACTAAAGGAGATCTGTCATGGTATCAATTGATGTTCTTTTCCCCCTCCTCCCCCGCCAAAAGGGAAAAGAAGATTAAGATGGTTGTACCATGAGGTACCTCAACCCGCATTCCTGACTGTGGGGTATACATTCAGCCGATGAGAGTGACTTCGGAAAGAGACCCCGCAACATGAGCATTATTGGGAGATGGAGGGAGGGGTGAGTTGTGGATTTTTAGCCTGGCACCTCAAGCGTTCCAATTCAACCAAACGGCTTATACCCATCGTCCCTTACCTCTCACCGCCTGCAAGTGTGGCTGCATGGTCTGCAAGCCTCTAAGTTAAGCACCCAAAATATTGCTGTTTCTCGTTGGGGACTCGTAAAGGTAAAGGGACAGTCATAAAATAGACAGACAGTCTCAATACTGGTCCCGCGCGACAGAGCGGCACGCATACAGTGTTTTGCGTTTCGATTCTGGAGTGGATCAATTCAATACGAAGGGCGATGCTGGGTTGATATTTTTGGCTGAGTAGATGTGAAGTAATAGACCTAGAGAGTATGAAGTAAATAACACGTCTCTACACTATGGCTTCGTTTTGATACGCACAATCGCAGAAGCCCGAAGCGTCTGGTGGGGCCTTCCTTTCCCCCATTCGCCCTCGCCCCTTCCCCAAGTCGAAAGAAACCGGCCCCCATCTCTCCTCGTTGCAACTTCCTTGTCGCTTTTGAGTGGGGATATGAGTGGGATGCCCGCTGTCTCCAATGCCTGCACTTGCATGTTCCGCGGGGGGATAAGCTGTCATGGGGCGTCATGGATGGGGCCTCACCACCCACATACCCGCATCGCGAGTGATCAAGTGGTCAATACTACTGTAAGTGGTAGTAATAGACGACCACTTTGTACAGGGTTTCGCGATGGTTTTGTGGTCCTACCATTTGACGGGGTAAACTCAACCTGCATCGAATGATCCAAGTCCTTCCAGCCAGAGTCAAAGATTGCGCGAGGACCGTTCATACTCATACTCGAGGGATACAGTTCCTTGAATGTTCTGGCATTGTAAATCCTAGCATGACAAGCAGTGTCCTTGACTCGACCGAGAGCCACCGGGATGTACTTCAGACGGAGTAAACTAATATCAAGAGCCCTTGTCAATTAACACTTTGCAAGGATGCTGCCCCATCCATGAGCCACTGGTAGCCTCAGGCGCTACAAACTCGCTCCAACCTAATATCGACAATATTAAAGCCAGCAGGCTACCCGGAGCACATACTTCGTAGCTGTTAAATTGCCACCTTGTTAAAACTTCTTCCTCTGGCAGATCTGTGGGTGAAGCTCATATATTTCTTTAGAGATCAATTGTAAAAATGTCCGTATTCAGTCGGGCAGACGGGTGTTCTTAATTGCCTTGAGATTCAGGGTGGTCTCGTATAGCCCGAAACGTCAGCAAAAGGACTCTTGGCAGACGAAGCAAACACTATCTCCTGACGCACCTCGCACATCGTTACGACGATGTTAGCAAGATCCAACAAGGCTATGACTACTTTGTAGTACTTCGTAGCTATCCCAGAGCTGCAGAGCACATTGGTTTTTTAATGAGCTGATGTTTGTTTGTAGATCACTCCCCCCCCACCAACGAGGTAGCAGTTAGCTTAGCAACTTGGTCACGCATCAATTGATATCTGGGGTGGCGAGGCGGTCTGAACCAGTCTCTACTTCGTAACGACGAGTGTTTTGGCCGGTCCTGGAGCCTCTACTTCGTAATGGTAATCTTAGCTGACTTCAGCTGAGGAATGTCAACCCGGCCGAAGCTCGCGTGTCCCCATCCCCCGCTTGGGGCATTAACAGGCATCAATGATCAATCAATGTTCAATTGCTTTCCCAGAGCTCGCCACTCTGGACCCACGCATCCATCACTTGTTTGCTTCCCTCGTGGCGGAGAAGCTGCGCTAGACGAGACGGCAGCAAGATTAGAGTCGCGGCGTTGATCTTCTGCCGCCGCTAAATGTATTGCGCGTGGATGCTCTGTGATTGGAGCATTTATGCGTTGCAGTGGATTATTTACATTTTGCGTGCCCCCAGCATGGGAGTCACTCTAACGAGGTGAGCGAGACCAATACGACGACACCGCTGACTATTAGCCACGCTACACTACTCCAGTATTTCCCTCCAGAGGCAGGCTCCATCGACCCAGTATACGTGTACAGGCTTGCGGCCTAGATTAGTTCGATAGTACGAAGTACATTAGCGCCCAGTCTAGACGTAGGCGAGGCCAGTCCCTCAGCCCAATGAATGGATTTCAATTTGGTGGGCAGACTTGGTTCCGAGATAATCGGACGTTGTCCGGTCGCCCCGGGTCCAGTTGGACCGTATTCTTTGACCAGTAGCAGCACCCACTCCGCGCTCAGCCGTGCCCCCTCTTTGCGCTAAGGCATCGCTCATCAGATCTGCAGACATACGAAGTATTGGCTTGAGTATCCTCCCCGTATTCGCTGGTCCTCTCTCACTCTTGACATGTGTCTCGACCAGGGCGAAGAGAGGACGGAAAAGAAGAAAAAGGAAAAATAAAAGAGGAGGGGCAAGGTGGCATCTACGAAGTAGTTAAATCGAAAATCGTGTGACGACACAGTGGAAGATCGTAAACACAGAATGGAAGACTTGGTACACTTGCATCTGCTTGTCTGAGTTGCCGGCGTACGCGGCAGCTAGATTGAGCACTTGCTGTTATCGTGCCTTTGCATATAGACCAGGCAGAAAAAGTAAGGTGAAGAGGGACCAGAACGGAGAGGAAGGAGCGACAGAAGCAGACCCCACACAACTGACGTCGTAAACCACACACGCTCCAAGTTGTCCCTAGAAGATACCAAACCTCAACATGAATGTGGCACGCGCACTGCAATTCTTGTTGCAAGGCCAATGCCTATTCTATCGAGAAATCACAAGGCCAATGTCCCATCCATCATGTTTTGACTCCATCATCGGTCCCTGCTGCCATTGGACGTTGTTCACCACGGACGTTTTGTTGAGCATGCACGCCGAAATTGAGACTGGTCGCCTCGACGAGTGAGCACATGCAGAAAACACACATCGACATCGATACTGATGCCGAGACCCCTCGGCCGTCAGATTTTCTCGTCGTGCAACCAACAACCAACGCTCCAAACCAGCACAATCACAAGTACGCCCACCGTGACGCTGGGCGAAGGTACGAGACACGAGGCGCTTACCACGACGATTACCGACACCAAGGTTTCCCCCGCCGCCTATTTTGATTGGGTTGCTGCTAGCCACCATCACACGTCTCCACACAACCTTGATCGAGGAGACCTCTGCCTGTGATGCCGAAGATGGCTCGCAATGCCTAGCGGGTGGTTGCACCAGCCCTCCCTGGTGCCCCTCACCTACACACCTCTTCCCAACGCGCAGGAAAGAGACCCCATCTGCGATGGGAGCGAAATAATCCAGGATATAATTCAGGTGCCTGGTACAACGCTCGTTGCCTTGTAGACGCAAGCGATAAAGGTACAGAGGACTCAGACTCTAACAAACATGCATGCTCTTCCCCTCCACCTAGAGTACCATCCACCTCAAGCTCTTTTTGGCCAATTTTGAGCCACCGATTGCTTTTTTGCTAGTTGACCTTCGCCTTCTCCAATTACCTACCTCTCCCAGAAATAGAACGTGTGAAAGGAAGGGGTCAGTCGAGCCTAACGCAAATGGGTTTCAAACCAACCAACCGGGTGCAAGTACAAATGTAAGTGCAAGTGCAGGTGCGAGTGCAAGACGAGGTGATATCGAGATCTGTCACAAACAGAAGGGAACGAAAACGAACAAGTGCGTTCCAGCGCGAATCTGACCATTGACTGCGCGTAAACCCGAATTCTCTCGCATACACTTCGTAATACCGCGGGATCATTTCCGAGGCCAGCCTTCTATGCGTGTTTTCAACCGACATCGCAATTTACAATTTGATATCAATTTTTTTCAATGGTGTGATAGGGACTTCCATGTGTGGTTCGTATTGCGCGATTAGATCCTGTCCCTCTGTCTATCAAGGGAAACTACTGCAGATCACAGATCCCCGGTAGCTGGCAGCCTACCACTCTCTTTCCCTCACGCTATGCTATGCCATGCCATGTCACTGGGCTACATGTATTACTATAATGTACGAGATTGAACTTCCTCGCTTGTACGAAGTAAACGCTGTTGGGATGGTGCAGTTTTGGGACGAAAATGCTGCAGCAGTTTGCTTTTGCTTTCTGTTTCTGTCTTTCTGCGTCTCGCTAATCGGCAACTCAATATTACCTCGTGGGAAACTCACCCGAGATCGATGGAAAGCTGCTCCGTTTTCTATGATTGTTTCTCTTTCATACATGAGAAAGCTGCAGATGAGCATACTCATTTTCACCCAGAATTTTTCCATTTTTTTCTCCTTCCATTTTTGATATTTTGTGGGCGGGGTTTACTTTCTTCGGACGGGTTTCAATTATCCGCCTCCTCCAACCCCTCTGGAACCAGGACGCAGTTCACTGTTTCCTGCAGCGGCGTGTTCCATCACACATCAATTTATCTCTGATCCTTTCCTTGGCCTTCCATCCCCAGGCTGGGTTCAGCAGGCGATACCGTGGATCATTCAACGGGAGCCGGATTCTTCCGGCCCGCCCCAAGCCGTGGCACGATCCGCTTGGAAGATGCGCCCTCTTACACATGTAAGAACGTGTCTTTCAAGTGTTTCCCCTGCTGGACATTGATCCCGGACATCCTTCTGAGCTAATTCTGGACTGTCTCCTACATTATCACAGCCTGTGAGCCAACCACCAACACACCTCAACAGTCTTTTCTCGCCCCGGTCCCTCCCTTCCCTTGTGTTACCGCCGCCTCGTGCCTTCTTGTGTCCACAAGGCTCAAGGCCACACCCACGACAGCAGTTACAAACACAAGATCAAGAGATACATCTTTTTAGGACTTTGCAGCGTGGAAAATGTCTTAACAGGGAAGTATTGGACCGTTCTCACGGATCAGCCCTTCCGCATTTGGTAAGACTTGGTCAATGAATCCTGGTCGCATCCCTACTCGGATGCGGCTCCTTGCGCCTCGCAATCCGAGAACCCCCTCGGCTCACTCGTTATGAGAACTAGTATAATGATCGGGGGGCCATTCCATGGACCGGTGAAGTGGTGGAGATGCATCCTAGCGTGGACGGCAACCCAAGACCGTTTACCGCTCAAGAGATATTGGTTATTTGAGGTGATACCACGTTGCTTCTTTCAATTGTTGTTTGCGGATATGCTCTCTCCACCACTATGTATCCAAAGGACGATCTCGGCCCAACTTTTCTCTCTCATTTTTCCCCCATTTTCTTTTATTATTTTTATATGATTTTTTTTTTCTCCTATTTCCATTCCCCTGTCCTTACTTCCGGTCTCTCATTTGCTCCGGCGGTTCAGGTGGATCCGACTCCGAGCTTTGGGCTCTCGTGGCCCTAGTTACAGGGGAGGTCGGTCTGCTCCACTCCACACACCCTGCAAGTGTACGAAGTACTACGAAGTACGAGGTGAGAGCCAGTGTGATAACATAGGTCTCCCCGCGTTGTGGAGGGAGAGTGAGGGACAAGACCAGGGTGGGGCCGACCCTGGCTCACACGGCTATTTTCAAGGACCTGGCCGAAAGACAAAAAAGAAGAGGAAGAAAGGCATGTCAACCTCACGCTACCAGATAATTCCAAGTGTTCCTAAACCCCTGTTGCTCGAATACGCACATATCAGGGGATGTCCGAGCACGAAATGATATACTACGAGTATAATATCCGGTCCCCGTAGTCGGCGACCATCTTGCTACTTGCTTCTGCGAGTTTGTTCCCGTGACGATCGCATGGCCCTGGAAACCCAGCAAGGTCAAAATGAGATCAATGTCTTGGGAAAGCCCAGAGCAGCAAGTGCAGCTTGAAGCCTACCTGAACCCCAGCCCAACCTCCACGGGTAGGTTAGCCTGCGATCCGCTGTCAGGGAATGGTGGTGGTGCTCCCCTGTCCTTGACCGAGTGTGCTTGACCGCTACTACATACATATTACCAAATACCCCCAAACTTACCCCGAAACATATGCCGATGACACGAGGGAGGACAGGGAAGAGGACAACATCAGAGACAAGTTGAGAAAAGGGCTTTACTCCCTCCATGATCACATCGACAACTTGGTCCAACCCTCCTTGCATAAGAACCCAGTTGGAGCTTATTACAGCGCAACGTGTCAACCCTCCTTCCTCGTATGTCGCAGCCATTAAGACGCCACCGACTAGTAAAGGGTTCTGGCAGTCGGTGTGGGGTGGGGGGAAGTCACCACAGGGCAGAGACTACAAAGTACTCCTTGTACTTGCTAGGGCTTGCGGTTTGGGGTTGGAAGGGGGAGATGAGCTCGGAAACGCAAAAATGCTCGTGGGGCTAAGATGCGCACATTCTTCCATGACCCCGGGAAGAAGGGAACTCTATGGGGTGCTTTTCGGGAGGGGCCCTCCTTCGGTGGGTGAGGTGGGTCGAATCGGAAGCCATGCCCAACACCAACACCGGGGCCACGGTCCTTTGGGTATTATGGTAGTAGGCGATACTGCTCATTGTCTCTTCTGATATATCACTCGCGTTGGTGACTCATGTTACGTGATGGATATTTAAGTTTGGAGAGAGACACAGAGAGACAGAGAGAGAGCGAGAGAGAGAGAAGGATCCAGAACTTGGGTACATCATATGCAGCGTTCCCAGCTGGCTCTTCATGCATAAACGCTACGACTAGTTGTTGTGCGTGTGACGCGATTTGGCGAGACACACGAGATTGAGGCCAGAAGGGAAAGAGAGAACAACCAATTCAAGAGCACTGGCCGAAGCCCCCGATAACCTCCGGCAGTTGTCAGAGCATTCCCGCCTTGACAAAAGCCAGACACTCAAACCCGGCTTGGCTTTTGCAAGTACCTTGGGTGATCGGTACCATCGTTTTCTGTCGTGGCTTGCTTGCCCCAAAAAAAAATTTCCTCTTTTTTCCCGCCTCCCCTGCTCTTCCCCCCTTATTCCCCCTCGGCCGAGCCAGTGCCGTCAAAGCCCTCACCGGGGTTGGAGGAGCTTTTTGTACGACAACGCTATGAAGTGATTTGGTAGTTGGGGCGGATGAGCGGGAGAACCACCGTTTTGCAACGGAACCCCCATTCTTTTTTTTTTCTCCACTCTCTCATCTTATTCTCTTTTCCCGAGTGTTCGACATAATAAACTACACACCCTTTCCGAATGGGTAACACAAAGAAGGGTGCCACCTCGATTCGAGCTTCCCCCTCACCTCCCCATTTCTTGCCCGCCCCCAAGTTGATACCTATGACGACATGTAGAGCTTTGGGCTTGCTCTTCCGATGGAGTACGAAGTAGAGACAGGGCTGGATCAGTCGACAAACATTGGTTCATGTTTGAGGAGAGACAAATAAAGGCCGGGGGGGCTGTTCTCATGGGGATGTCAACCCATGCGGCCTGATATGCAAAGCGTGCTTTGACAGCAAACTGTGGGAAAGAGTCGGCTCATCACGGGGTCAGGAAATGGAAGGAGGGAGAAGAAATTATGAGAGATATTCCATGCGCTCACCGACTGTCGCAATCTAGGAAAATGAAGGGGGGCGGAGGAGAGGGGCATGTTCAGAGAAAACGAAAAAAAAGGAAAAAATCCATTGTAAGTGATACGTATAGAACCTCATCTCACAGGTATACGTGACTCCACCACGTTTCATGGGACACTTCTTTTTTTCTTTTTTCTTTTTTTTTTTTTTTTTCCAAATCCCTGGAGAGCTAGGCTCTCTCTCACATGAGTTTGCTTCTGGTCCAGCTGTGACGGATGATCCCTCGACGGTGCGTGCCGCGTCGTCTGATAAACGAGAGAATAAAAGAAATTGGGCAAATTTGTATGAAAGTCGGGGAGTGGGTAATGTAATTCTCCTTCCCCTGTGTGGATTTAACAGTCTCACCTCTGACCCATCCATGGATCCACGCTTTTAAGTCTCCATGGAGACTGTGGAGTGGATGGAAGGAAGGGAAAAGCTGTCAAGCTGAGAAGGGGGTCGAAGTTGGGCCGAACCGGACGTGGAGATCGACGGATATCGATCCCAGAAGACTCCCCCCAATCTTCTAGTCATCCTCCGTCTACTCCTTGATGAAAAGATCGCCTGAGATACCTATATCTATTTTCTTATTCCTCTGATCTAAGCTAGACTCTTGTTTTAGTCTCTCCTGCGCGATGAAAGAAGAACCTGAGCAACCTCTCAAGACCGCAGGTGTAGCCCTACGTTAGGCTCCAAGTAGAGTAAGAGGGTGTCCTCTTGCTTCGTATATTCTTGCGTCCCGACCAACAACCTAGCTGAAGCAGTAGTTGGATCTGTGAATCATTTGTTTCGCGGGGTTACGAGAGCCATGGGCTCAGAGCTTCCTTTGCATTTACTCTTTCACTGCCGCCCAAACATCTCTCAAAATGTCTATCTAATACTGCATTTCTGCCGCCACCCCTTCTTATTCCCCCCCCC